>QEPC01001706.1:152835-179824 GCA_003113815.1 Sphenodon punctatus | reverse complement strand
CCCCAGACTCCTGCCTAACTGCAACCAAGCCAAGCACGTGTACCTGAGACTTCACATCCACTTGAATGTTATAATTCCCTTGTCTCTCCCTATGCCCCCTCTCCTTGTCTTCCCCCTCCGTGTCCATTAGATTGTAAACCATAGGCAGGGACCACGTCTATCTTATTGTTCTGTAAAGCACCAGGTACACAGCTGGCGCTATACAAATGCTAATAAATAAAATAATAATAATAATAATAAATAATCCCTTGAGTCCTGAATCAGCCCTTGTGGTCATCGGGAAGTGCCCTCCTTGAGGTGCCCCGAGTCTTCTGTGGGGCCACAATAGGGAGGGTATTCTTGGTGGCCTCTCCGCAGCTGTGGAACTCCATGCCGATAGGGACCCGATTGGCCCCAGATCGCCCCTCCTTTTGACTGTTCCACCTGGCCTTTGGTGGGGAAGATGGGCAGGATGGGGTTGGGTTGGGGGGGGGGGTTGGTTAGGGGATAGGATATGCTTTATCCTCCTATTTGATGTTTTTAAAGTTTTATTATTGTAAGCTGCCCCGAGCTGCTGTGCAGGAGGGGTGGGGTGTTAAATTTGTTTACTAAATAAATAATAAATAATAATTACTAAAACTACATTTTAGCAGAGACAAAGTCTCTGTCCTACTTGTTTCTGTGCAAACTGAACCACAGTGTGAATGTCTAATAAATAACCCTAATTTATTCTGTCCACATTGTCAAGCAAACAAAAAACAAGCTCAAATGATGTATCATGAAGAGACATTTGTAATTTCAAGTTCAATGTGCCATCAGATTCATTGGTTTCATTCTACATGATCATATGGAACACAATTCAGACTGGGGAAATAATTTTTGTGGATGAAGTAGAGAGAATATTGTGGACTTCATTATTTATAGGATTCTTTCTCAGACTGTTTGCATGCTAGAATAGAATAAAATATAATAGAATGTATTATTGATGCACTACTAGAAAAAAAAAGGTTTCCCTCAAAAGAATGTTCTTTCAAGTTACAGATTTTGTAAAACTCATCGTCAGCAGCCCCAGGAGAAGTGTCAGGTTTGTCTGGCATATATCCAACTGTCCAGTCCTTTAATAAAACAACTGTGGGACAATTATTTCTCCAACCCCCTGCTTCAGTCTGTTGTACTGATTCTTGTGGTTTACAGGAATGCATATGCCAGGATGGCAGAGTTTCTTGAAGTGCATAATGTGACAATAATAAAGTACATAATTTGTTTCTATAGTACATCAAGGGTGACAGCTTTTTCTATATAGAATACCTCTTTAGCCATGCATACAATAGAAAATAGAAGTAGCTGCATGTCTGGCAAAAGAGAACAAACAAGACTAACTACTAGTATTGAAAAAAATGGCATTTGTTTTTCCCCCCCAATTTATCCACAGAATTTTCTTTGTTTGCAAATATCAGGCATCTTACCTAGTATTATAAACTTGATCTCTTACAGCTGTCAATTAATTTATTTAAATAGCAAATTTAATGCAATTTCAATTAAACAACTAGTGAGGGAACAAAAAGAAAAGAAAAGAAAACATTCACTGTCTTAAGTAGCATTCCCACTATGTCTGAAGTCCACCTGGTATAGGGAATAAATAATCTCTCAGTAAATTCCACAAACAAGTGCTGCTTGGTGGGATCAAAGTCCACTCCTATGTCACTGTATGCTGTGCGCATGGGTTGGGTCCAAGAGCCAGGATGCAGTTCCAACTTGAACTCTCTATTGTGCCACTTTGGGCAAGCTCTGGTTGTAGTGGTCTGTCCCTTTTAAGGGAGGTGGGAAATGCTCCTGGAACTGGTTAAGGTAGCCAGTTGGGTCAGGGCTGTGAGGAGTTTAAGTAGCTCACAATGGGTGTTTTTACACACACATTTCTCCTGCATGTCTGCTGTTATTGTATGCATGGCTAAAGAGGTTACATCCTGAACTTTCTGTATGTCTAAATCATTCACCCAGGTCTTAAACATTTGGCTCTTTGAACTTCTGCGTAGAACTTCTCCCAGAACGTTTGTGTGTAAAAAGTTCTCCCCTGGTAAACTGCTTTGCTCTAGGCAGCTGTGGTCATTTGGTTTCCATGGCAGCCCCTCACGTCTACAGCTGTGGCTACTTTAGGCTGCCTCAGGGCAGTGTTTGTGTGAAGAATGCATCCAGGAACTGCCTCAGGGCAGAGTGTGTGTGAGAAAGAGAGAGAAATGCATCTGGAACTTACTTGTAAACCTAGAAGATTGAAAGACCAGCACTTTAAGGTGTGTGTAAAAATGCCCACTGAAGTCTGTTAAGGAGCCTTGTGGAGTCAGTGTTCACTCTCTCTAGTGACCCTAGAGACGTTACACTGATCCACCTCCCCCACAGCTCACCTAGATATAACAAAAGACTGGTTAATGTAAACAGATGCACACAGGAGCTAGGCCCAATGGAGTTTTGCAGTCTGCTGTAAGTTTGGCCCCATTCTTTGGACATGCTCAGAGGCCAGGGTGAAGACCCAGAGTGGGGAGGAGTCAAGGCTGCTGATATATCCTGGACTCAGCCTAACTTGAGGCCAGTCCTGTGCCATCAGGTTCCAAAAAGCAGCTCACAGGAACTGTCTGTGGACTTAGCCTAAAGGAAGAATACTGGAGTTGCAGCTTGGGGAAGAGGTGATTGCAGTTCTTGGGAAGTGCTGAATTTGCAATTTGAAGAGAGCCTTGAACTGGCTCTTTCTACTAGGTCAGCTGTGGAGCTCTGCAGAGAAGGAGTCACCCCACCTGATACTTAAATGTAAGAGTTACTAACTCTTACAATGTTACTAACTTGCTTTTTGTAACCCAATTGTTCCCCAATACCCTGCCTGATGTCTCACTGCTATCCCTTCTTAAGTTCTGCTTGTTATAATCAGACACCATTGTTGCTTGGTGGATACCTTGGGTTGTGAACCCACTGTTCACCACCCAAGGTATCCACCTAGCAACAATGGTGTCTCAAGCTGTGGTTACCGCCCTGAAGGGAAGGTTCTCTAGCTGGTAACCCCAGAAGCCTCTCCAGTGAGAAAAGCAAGGGCGTGAGTAAAGTCTGTCACTGACCACAAAGTACCCTGTAGGTGCTTGAGTTTAACTCTCAAAAAATCAAAGGAAACCAAGAAAAATCATCTCCTTGCCATCTTGGTAGAGATCCACACTAGTAATACAGCAAGAGTGAGAGGGTCCCCCAAGAGTAATCTTAGTGCTCCTATTGCGATAAATAGAGGTGTCCGGCAGGGATGTGTGCTGGCGCCTTTGCTTTTTAATTTATATGTGTTACATCAAGGCACGAAATCCATATCCTCCAAAAATTGGTGAATTTTATCTCCATGCTTTACAATACGCCGATGACCTTGTTTTGTTATCGCAGTCTGAGAAAGGTCTAAGGAAATCCATCTCCTCCTTAATAGAATATTGTCAAGAAAATGGTCTGCAAATTAATGAAGGTACATCCAAGATCTTCATTGTTGGAGGCAGACCTCGAGTGTGTAAATGGTGTATTTTAAATCTCTCGATGGAGGTGGTAAATGAATTCACCTATTTGGGACTGTTGTTCTCTGCAAGAGGTACATGGATGCCGCATATGAAAAAGAGAGCCCGTCTGTCAGAGAACACAGTCAAAGCCTTCAAAATCTCGCATGGAATAGCGATTGGCACTGCATTAAAGGTTTTCCAGACAAAAGTCTATTCTATGCTGACTTTTGGAATGGAAATAATTCCACACCCAGGCTGTGTAATCACTGATCGAGTACAAAAGCAATTTCTGCAAGGAATCCTTAAACTAGGTAATAGTGTCCCTGGGGCAGTTATTCGAGCAGAGACTAACAGCTTATCCTTGGAGCACCACTCTAGGATGACATTTTTAAGGTATTGGCTTAGACTGGTGGTAGCCCCTATGGATTCCTTGCAGGTTAGGTGCTTGGCTGAGGAGCTCTCTTATAGGGGTTCTGGGGAATATCCCTGGCTGAGATAGCTTTCGCAAGTTTTGCAGACTCTGGGATTTTCCTTTGTATATTTTCAAGGAAAATCTATCTCAAATATAAAGAAGGAACTTGAGATACGTTCTAGAGATGTATCTACCCAGGAGGATATTGAGAGGCTGAAAGCCTGGAAGGTGGCGCCCAGTTTAGGCCTTTGGAAGTTGGGTTTCCAAATGGAGCCCTACTTAGATCTACTGGATAATACATTATTGAGGAGACAATACACCCTGTTTCGCTTTCATCTAATGCAATCAGCGGTCCTTGAGGGTTGCTTATTGAAAATTCCCTATGAGGATCATAAATGTACCTGTATTTTGCAAGAGGTGGAGATGATTGAGCATCAAATTTTGAACTGCCCGTATTATGAGCATCTAAGGGAGATTTGGATGACTCAGTTGATAAATAGAGTAAGGCTAAAGCCTTCTGAGTGCATTCTTTATTTGTTTACTCTAACAAACAGGAATGATTTGATTGCTGTTGCAACCTTTCTATTACTCATTGCTAAAAGGAGGAAATGTATTCTAGCTCAGTTATAGTACTGAGTTGTTTTATGTGGCCTCAAATCAGATGTGTACTATTTATTCCAATGGTTGGGATCTTGTTATGAATGTAGATTCCATTGTAATATTTTGCTTGTTGTTAGGGGTTAAGCTTAGCCATGGTAAGTCCCGTGGAAGAGCAAGGCATTTTTAAGTTCTGGCCTAATTGGATGTGTTATATATATATATATATTTTCTTTTTCTTTTTTTTGTGTGTTTGGATTTCATTATGGTTAGTTTTTGAGAATGTAGATTTTATTGTATTATTTTTGCTTGTTGTCAGAGTCAAGCTCAGCCAAAGTAAGCCCCGTGGAAGAGCAAGGCACTTTTAAGTTTTAATATTTGCCCTAAATTAGGGCGTAGGGGAGGAGGTTGTTATTAATTAGTAATAAACAGACTACTTGAGACTGTTGCTATCATACAAGGATGTGATATGTGATTTATGGGCCGACCGTGGTTAGCAATAGGAAATGCCCTACCATCCTGGATTAATCAGATTTATGATAGCTGGATCAGTCACTTGATTTTTGGTATATTTAATGAATGTTGTATATGAAGTTTGTTATATTGTTGTGTATATGTTTATATTGTGTACTGTGTATGTGTTTGTCTTTGTTTGTCTGTTTGTTTGTTTTGGGCCATGGCGAGAGCCAGTGCCGTGAATAAACTATGAAGTCTCAAAAAATCAAAGGAAACCAAGAAAAATCATGCAAACATATGCAGATTTCTTATTTAATGATGGTCACAATTTCTATTTGTAACTGTCTTGCCCTCTCAGGGAGTTGGGATAGCAAGAAACTGAGAGAAAGAGGGGGCACATTGAATATTTCAGCAAAATCTCTGAAGTGCCTGCCAGCTTTATTTAATTTTATTTATTTATTTATTTATTTATATTTATATGCTGCCCCCCCATGCCTACAGCATTGAAGTATGTGGAGGTTTGCCCCCATCTCAAAAAACATGTCTTGATGTTGGAGTACTTGCCAATTATCACTTGGCCTCTAACCTCCCTTTTTTATGGAATGAAACTAAGAAGGCCATAGCAATGTAGATACAGAAGCATCTGGACTTCAATAATATCTTGGGGAAATTCCAGTCTATGATCTGGCCTTAACACACAAGTCTGGGTTCTGGCCTTCCCTGATCACACTGGCCAGGGTGATGATCTGCTGATTATTTTAGCTCAAGAACAGTGGGCCATTTTGATAATGCTGGACCTGACAGCATCATTCGATATGACTGACCATGGATTGTACTTTGGTATCTCAGGAATATTGCTGGTGTGACAGGAACTGCGGGTCAGTGGTAGGCAATCAGTGGTGAGGAATGGTTATGTGTCATCCCTGAGAGACCTGAAATGTAGCATTTCCCAAGGCTCTGTTCTATCATCCATGTTGTTCAATGATACATGCAACACCTTGGGGATGTTATTATGACTAAGCTCATGGTTGAGTATCCTCAGTACACTGATGATACACAACTAATATCTATCTCTTGCCCCATGAGCCCTGCCACCTGGGCCTCTGCCTTGGAGGAATGTCTGAACAGTATAGCCAGTTGGATGTGTTTCCATTTTCATTTCATTTCATTTTCAATTTTAATTTATACTCCGCACTGTCTCAACCAAAGTCAACTCGTCACCTCGAGGCTGGACTACTGTAACGCTCTCTACGTGGGGCTTCCCTTGTAGCTTGTACCTGGTTCGGAGGCTGCAGCTAGTGCAGAATGCAGCAGCTCATCTCCTGATGGGGACAGGCCGTCAGGAGCATATTACACCTGTGCTCCGAGCTCTGCACTGGTTGCCAATAGTGTGCCGAGCCAGGTTCAAGGTTTTGGTGTTGATCTATAAAGCCCTTCACGCTCTGGGCCCCTCATACCTCAGGGACCAACCTGCCCTCCGTGCCCCAGAATGGCTCCTTCAGTCCACCGGGGGTGCCTTCTTGGAGGTCCCCCATGTGAAGCGGGGGGCCACAATGGAGAGGGCATTCTCAGTGGCCAGGTCGCGCCTTTGGAACTCCCTTCCAGAGGAAGCTCGCCTGGCCCCCAAGCCTGTTGACATTCTGGTGAAGTTCTAAAACCTGGCTGTTCGCCCAGGCCTTTGGAAAGGGTGGGGTAAGGGGGATTTTTTCACTCCCCCACCTGATTTATGATTTATTATTTATTATGTATTATGAAGGCCCTGAGCCCTGTTTTAATAATTTATATTGCTATTGATGATTTTAAATTGTATTTTATTGTATTGTATTTTATCATTGGAAGCCACCCCGGGCTGTTCTCAGGAGGGGCGGGGTACAAATTTATAAAATAAATAAATAAATAAATAAATAAACTCGAGGTGGCTTACATCCATACACAAAAAATACAAATATCTAGGTTTTTTATCCCACACAGGGGAAAACCTTCAAACAACAATATAATATAATAACAATATTTGGGTCAATCCCACACAAGGGGACCCCACATCATAGAAAGAAAGAAAACCCACCCCACTATTTTACAACGACATATAATACATAATATTTAACCCAATCTCCCTCCCACCGGTATCCACTGCTAACATTCTCAACCCTGCTCTCACCAGGGATCCCCTACAAACCACTTCCAGCTGCCCCCTGCTGCCACCAGGGGGCATGCTTCTTCTCAACCCCACTCTCACCAGGAGAGAAGAAGACCCTCTCATCAATCTATACCAGTAGAGATTTACATTCCCTTATCCCACTGACAGCCCCTCCAGCCCCACCTCCTTGCCTGACCGAGCCATGAGGGGCCCTGTATTTTATCTTTGCCCTAGACCCCACAAAAACTACAGTTGGGTCTTCTCCCCCCTTCCTCCTCTGGTGTCCCACCACCATCTTCAGATAATTCTCCATTCCATTCCTGCACATGCACAATTGTGTGAATAGTACGGATATAACTGAGTAACCAAACTGACCATCCGATGATGAGGGAGCCAGATAGCAGATGTTATTCTCTCCAGATGATACGGTTTGAAGCATGTGAATTCGACAGACACAATATTAATCGGGGATATCTGTTTTAGTTGTCTGCAATGCTAGTCACAGATGAACAGTTTTCCAAATCCCTTCTCAAAGAGGAAAATACAAAAGGGCAATAAACCAAATCCTCTGGCCCATAAAGTATCCAAAGAAAAAGGAACCAACCCATATCCAAACTGCCAGGTTATCTGTGGCGATGGCTTAAGCCCGCTGCAACTTGACACTGTTGGCACTACCGCATGTTCAATCTGGGAAAGACTGAGGTTATGCTATTGGAGAGGGCCAGCAAATATGAAGATGCTCTCTCCTCCGTCAGGCCACTGTATGTTGAAGGGGTTCAAGTGGAGATAGTGAACTGGGTAAAGAACTTGGTTGCTGTTTTCAACCATGCTGTATCCATGATAACGCAGGTATTGGATGTGGTTCTTTTTGAATACTTTGTTATTTCGTATTGTTTTTGTATTTTTGTTATTCTGGGCTATAGCAAAAGCTCATGCCATAAATAAATAAATAAATTTAAAATTTAAAAAATTGAAATTGGATGTGGTTCAAAGATGCTTTTTTCAGCTACCCAATTTGCATAAACTATGCCATTATTTATCCTCAGCTGACCTTGGCACGACTCATGCCCTGGTGACCATGAGGCTTGATTATTGTGACTTCCTCCACTATGTGCTTCCAGTGGTACTTCTCCATCACTTGCAGCTTGTTCAGAATGTGGCAGTGTGACTACTTATTGGTTTGGTATCCATGATCATATTATGACCAGCCTGCCCTTCATTCTCTGCATTGGCTGCCTGTAGGTCAGCGAATAGAATTTAAGATTACACTGCTCATTTTCAGAGACATGAAAATACATGTCCTGGCTATATTCAAGACCTGTTCCTGGAGCCTCATCCTGATGGAACTCACTCCCTTCAGATGGTTGTCTCAGTTCCTCCTCCCTCACCTTCAAAAAGCACCTGAAGATTTTTTTTGTTCTCCAAGTGCTTTTGGGATCCACTGCTGGTTTCACTTAATGTATTCTGTCTTTCTCTTTACCTTCCCCTTTTAAATGGTTTTTTAATGGATTTTACATTGTTTTATTTTATTGTATAGCCTTGTGAAATGCTCTTAGCATCAAATGGCAGAAGGGGTGCTAATAAAAATTATTATCATCATCATCCACCAACAGCCCTGACCTCACATCACCTCACTGGTAGTTGCATCAGACGATCAGAGACAAATGCATCAAAACACTCAGTTCTGTCTTAAACTGCTTAGGTAAAAACTCCACTGACCTCAGTGGGAGTTTTTATCTTGTATCTTACAAGCAGGCAAAAATACTACTTACTAGTCTAGGAGCTTTGCTTGCATAGTGTTTGCACATATCAATAACTATGTTCATTTCCCCTCTTACACTCTGTCTTGCTACTTTGGATCACTGTTGAATTTACATAATGTGCGGCAATGTCCGCTTGTATACCATATAAATTAGATGCTGGGAAGTATTAGGAATTATAGTACATTCACCAGTTTTTTCACTGTCTAGTTTTAAAAGGCTCAAGCAATGGGATTGCAAACCCTTGTGAGAATGCACTACTCAAACTAGTAGTTGTAATTGCTGAGAAAATTCTCAGGAAGTGCAACCTAAATCTCAAATGATTACGGTTTTATTCCATTTTCCCTCAGTAAGCGACTGACTCAGGTTTTATTCCATTTTCTCAAGTAAGCTAACTGTACTCAAATACCAACCAGTGGTGGCTAGTGGGTTTCAAGGCTGGTGGAGCGCAGGGCAAGGCCAGACATGGGAGGGGTCAGGACAACAGTAGGTGGAGCCAACAGTAGACAGAGCCTAGTCAATGGTAGGTGGAGCCAGCAGTGCACATGCAAACACAGACCGAGCAAAGAAAACCATCTTAAGCCAACAATATTATGTGAAGTCCTTAGCACACATTCCTTAGCACACCACAAAAGCATCAGCGTGGAGTTGCATTTGTCACCTGGCCCCAAAACATGTTACACAGTTCTGTTGGAATGTAAAAGGCATCTGCTGCAACCAAAGAGGGAACATTCATGCAAAGACTAACCATTAGTGAACAAACATGGTGGCCTTCTTGCAGAAGAAAAGAATTGAAACTGGCACTGCAAAGGGGTAATTTTAAATGCAGTGAACATGCCAGCAAATATTAGAAACCCTTCCATCCAAGCCCTCTGGTTCCCCCACACAAACACAGAGCAAGCAAAGCAAACCATCTCAAGTCAACAATATTATGCTATGTCTTTAGCACACCACAAAAGCAGCAGCATGAAGTTCCACTTGTCCCCCAGAACATGCTACACAGTTCTGTTGCAAACTAACTTGCAATGTAAAAGGCATCTTCTGCAACCAGAGAGCATTCATGCAAAGACTAGCCATTAGTGAACCAACATGTGACATGGTGGCCTCCTTGCAGCTAGGGTTGCCACCTTTGCAAATGTTTAAGGAACACTTATGAAAAATACATGCCTTAGGCACCAGTGCAGGCCCTGCAACATGTATTTTTCATAAGTGTTCCTTAAAAAATTGCAAAGGTGGCAACCCTACTTGCAGCAGAAAAGCCTTGAAACTGGCACTGAAAAGAGGCCATTGTAAATTCAGGGAACATTCCAGCAAAGATTAGAAACCCTTCCATCCAAGCCCCCTCCAACCCCCCCCAACCCCCCAAACAAACAGAAAGCAGAAAATTAGGGGGACAGGGTCTTACACAGGGTGAAAAACAGCAAGAGTCAAGAAAATATTTTAAAGAATAAGAGGCGAGGCAGCACAGCCCTTCCAACTGGGCTCACAAAATTAGTAATTACCCCTGCCTGTAATGCATGCCCAGGGGGGTGGGTGAAGAAGAAGACAAAGGAAAGCACAAGCAAACCAAAAAAGTACAGGAGATCAAGGCAGGGGATTTGTTTTTTCAAAACTTAACAGGTTTCTGAAAGGATGAGTCCTCCTGATCACTCTAGTCTGACTCTGATAGCCATCTTCTGTTGTTTTTCCCTCCAAACAATGAGGCCAGGGACTCCAAACAAGTCCCAGGTCCCTTCCCTCTTGTAAAAAAAGGAGGGGGAGCTCTCTCTTCCCCCACCCCTCTGGTGAACTTAGGGAGGAAGGATCAAGGAGGGGTGAGCTCTTTCCCTCTCTCCTCCCACTCTAGTAGGGGAGGGGCCAGGGGGGAGAAAGAGGATCTATGGGGTGGTCAGAGCATTTAGAAAAGGTGCCCTGACATGCCCCCTAGGCCTTGCTGATTGGCTGGGTTTCTCCATAGGAACCCAGCCAAGGAGCAGATGGCACTCCCCCACTCCCTCCCCAATCCCCCAGAAAGCACTGCTTTTCTGAGCTGATGCCCAGTGCATGTTCCCTGAGGGCTTGAGGAGGTCCTCTAAGTCCCCACCTCCCTCTAGATCTCTGGCCAGTGAGTGGAAAGCTAGAGGCAGGGGGGAGCAGCAGGAGGAGGATGTGTCTCCCTTCCACCTCCTCCCCTTGCAGAGTGACTCACAAGCACCTCCAGTTCTTTTCCTGCAGACTTTGTTTACATATCAGCTGTTAGCTTCTGGCTGCCTTCCAAAGCTACGACTCATCAGCTCTGCAGCTCTGCAGGCAGCCAGGAGCAGAGAGTTAAAACATAAACAAAGCCTTCAGACAAGCGGGAAACTCAGCACTGCTACTGGATCAGCTGAGGAGCAGCCCTTGGCTTCCCAGCAAGCTTGGGGGGACCCCTGAGGGGCTTGGGGGGCATCTGCCCCAACACACTGGGGGAGGGACCACCACTGGTGCCAACTAACCTCAGCTCCCATAGAAAGCAGTGGGAGTTAAACATGTGCAGCACTGCCCAGAAGGCAATCAGTACTGCACAGAAATAGGCCTGTAAATGTAAAGCAAGACTCTTACTCCATGCCATATCATCTCCACAAGAAAAAGGGTGCTCTCTGCAGAGAGCTCTTCATTTACATGTAAAGTGGGAATGTCACTCTTGCTGGCTATCTAACCCCCTTTAATGCTTTTTTGCTTGCTAATTATAAAAAGTGTTCATTTTAAAATACTGTATGCCTGTAAAAATATGTATGCAACTCAAAATACTGAATGTGATGTAAAAGTGGCAAGAGCACATTACACCTGTGCTTTGGATTCTGCACTGACTTCCAATAACTTTCCAGACACAATTCAAAGTGCTGGTTTTGACCTATAAAGTCCTAAATTACTTAGGCCCCACAGATCAGGAACTGCTTTCCCACGTATGTTCCATCACATCCCCTAAGGTTGGCCAAGAGTAACCTCTTGTTAACTTCATCATGGCACCAAGTGTGTACAGCCACAGCCTGCAGTGAGGCTATCTCCATGGCTGCCCCATAGCTCTGGAACTTCCTTCTCTTGGAAATTTTCCAAGGCCCAAGCCTGAGCATCTTCCAGAAAAAGTGTAAAACCTTCCTATTTGGTGGACAGGAATAGGCTTTCAGGAAGTTGGTGATTTTGTGTGGGGAAGAGTTTATGTATTATACTGTATATTGGTTGTGTTTTGTAACCCGTCCTGAGCCCTCAAGATAGGGCAGGAAATAAGTATGAATTAATGAATAAATATTTCCTGAAACAATTACACAGTTCTTACCTATTCAAAACTGCTGCTGACTGTGGCTCTTCTTAAATGGGCAGGGGATGGGTCCATGGGTATTTCCTGAAACAATTACACAGTTCTTACCTATTCAAAACTGCTGCTGACTGTGGCTCTTCTTAAATGGGCAGGGGATGGGTCCATGGGTATTTCCTGAAACAATTACACAGTTCTTACCTATTCAAAACTGCTGCTGACTGTGGCTCTTCTTAAATGGGCAGGGGATGGGTCCATGGGTATTTCCTGAAACAATTACACAGTTCTTACCTATTCAAAACTGCTGCTGACTGTGGCTCTTCTTAAATGGGCAGGGGATGGGTCCATGGGTATTTCCTGAAACAATTACACAGTTCTTACCTATTCAAAACTGCTGCTGACTGTGGCTCTTCTTAAATGGGCAGGGGATGGGTCCATGGGTATTTCCTGAAACAATTACACAGTTCTTACCTATTCAAAACTGCTGCTGACTGTGGCTCTTCTTAAATGGGATGGGGATGGGTCCATGGGTGGTGGGTGGAGTGCCGCTCACATGGGCAACGTGTGGGTTCAGGCATACACAGATGCACACCCATCTTTCACGCAAGGAGAAACCAGCATTTTTGTCAATTGCTCTGTGCATGCGGGGTTCCGTGGGGATGAGTGGGTTATGAGAACGCTCACTCACGCACCCACGCATTTACACAAGATACTCCCCGCATGGATGATGGGTGTCCATATGTGAGAGTGTCTCATGTAAAAAGGGCCTATAATGGGGATTGCTTAAATGTAAGGAACAATTAAGATTAAAAGATATGACCATGTGACTTTCAGCATGTAACTTCAATCAAGATGATGTATTCAGCATTTGATTTATAAAATAGTCCAAAGAACTGAAAATTCCTTAAATCTTTTGGACTTTACCATAGGCAAAAAAACCTCAAAACATTAACATTTACAGTTGCTGATGGAGAAGTCAATACATTAAGAGACAGATTATTTTTAAAGATCATTTTGGTTTCAGAAGTGAATTTATCACATACACCAGAAGTCCTATTTCTTCTTCCATTCCATATGATTCATGCAGACTTAGAATCCTTTGCTTCGGTAAAGCAGCCCGGATTAATTTGCCTGAAAGAAAACTACTTGGGTTTTATTTATATATTTACGGTCCTGTTTTCAAACCAATTACTTGCCATTTAGCATGCATGCAACTGTATGCTAAAATACAAAAAAAATAAGCTATATAAGGCTCATTGCAGGCCATGCAAGCAGGGCTTGTCTTAAATTTGGGGTACCCAATGTGCGAACATAAAATGCATGGTCCTTGGTGGTCCTATCCCCTCTTCTGTAGCCCTGTCCAGCTGCCCCCTTATGGGCACCCTCTGCAGGGTCCTAGAGCTGGTCATGTTTGGACCCCTGTGCCCTAGGGATGTGTGAACGTGTTTCGGAGTTCGGGCCAAACTCGGTCTGTTTGGACGACCAAACCGAACGTCCAAACTGAACTCAAAAATGACCGAACAGTTCGGTTATGTTTGCGTGAGTTCGGATGAGTTCGGGGGTGGGGGAAATGCAGGAAAAATGTGACTGGAAGGGGGAGGCAGCTGAGGAGAAGACTTTCTGGCACAAGGGGTGGAGATCAGTGGTGGTCTCAGGGCCAAATGATACCGATACAGAAAAAAATCTTCGAATTCGATATCAGTACCGATAGCACTATTTCAAATGTTCAGACAAACTGAACTCTGCCGAGCCGAACAACCGAACCGAACCGCGTTCTGTTCACACATCTCTACTGTGCCCTGCCTGGTTCCTGGCCGTTTTTCCCTCCTATGTCCCCACATTTGTTTCTCACCACATTCCTGCCTGGGTTCTTCAGTCTTCTTCTGCCACACCTGCCCACAACTCCCCTGCTCTTTGAAATGTATTTGCCTCTTTCTCCACTGCTGCCCCCGATGCTGGGAATTCCCTCCCTGAATTCATACACCCCGTTCCTTACCTCCCAGCCTTCAAATCCCTCCCGAAAACTCACCTCTTCCATAAGGCATTCTTTTCTAAGTCTGTATAGATCTGTAAATAATCCAAAATATACATACAAAATAAAAGATTTTTTGTTCCAGTGTTTGAGATTGGTTTTCCATTGGCCATTAGAGAGGGGAGTCAGACTTGAGTGGGTAGTAATCGCACATTACTTCCCAAGGGGTTTAATGTAAACTTTTTGTCATGCCCACAGTTTGTTTTCAGTTTGGGGCCTAGCTGTATTCCAGATTTTAAGTAATATGGATTTGATTGACTAGCAAACTATTGTATCCTTTAGGCATTTCACAAGAAATCACCATGGAGGTAAAGCAATTTTTGAAATCTAAAAGAACCCTTAAGGACAAATAATGGTAAATGGAAACTAACTGTCAATCAGTTCCTTCTGTCAAAAACAGTGCGAGTTCATAGTTTAATTCCAAGACTGGGACATTGGCGTAGCAAAAGAATTTGCTGCCTCAGCACTTCAACGGTGTCTGAACTGTATTATCTTTGAAGGTATGTTGATCTATTGGAAACTGGATTTCATTTTATCAACTAATCTATCTTTCTTGCTATGTGTGCAAAATATTTAAGCTCATGTATGTAATATCAAACTCAGTCGGTTCTGTCTAAACCAGCAACACAGCTCATTAATGCATAAAAACCTAGCAAAGAAAAAAGATTTGTGCAAACTGGAATTCCATGGTCAGGTAGACAGGCACCTTGGTATCTGTGAGACATATACATTCCAAAATTCAAGCCTGGGAAAGAAATAAAGTACTCTGTGAGAAAATAACTGGCTTTGCTCTGTCGTTTAAACATCCATGGGACTCGTTAAAAAGATAAATAGAAGGAGTAAAGTGTGAATGATCTAGTCAATTAATTTGCAAGAGATTTTAAATAACAACAATTTAAAATAACTAACCTGATATAGCAACAAAATTCTGCTACTAAGTTTCTTAACTAAAGGAACAAATCACTCACCTTTCCCAGAGCAAATCAGGGTTCTGTTCGTTTACCCGCACCCACCAAACAGAGATGCTCATTTCCATACTGAGTCTTCATCACTGATTCATGGTAAACTAAAAGCATTATCAGTTTAGCTCATTCACTGCAGGAGATTTATCCAGCAGAACCATGGAGGCAACATATTCCTTTTTCAGCTCTCTCCTGCATACTCTTAGATATCAATGTAATTAAGCACTGAAATGTCTAGCAAGTTAACTGAAATATAGGTGCAATGCAATAGAAATTGACACTTGTATTGCAGTAAGGGTTGTTGCTGAGGTATTACAGAACAACACACTATTGTAACAGGAAGAGTAACACAATCTTGCCATAAAATAGGAAAAGATAAGTTATACATCACACAGCTTATTCTATTAAGATAGGGCCATAGTTTTTATACACAATGCTAAAATTAAACTGGCTGTTCTTTCTGACTCTTCATTTGTATTTCAAATTTACAAAAGCTTCACTTTTTCAGTCTCAGCATTACTGCAGAAAAGGACAAAGTAGCTGCTTATTTCAGCCTTTCCTTAATTTTCTTCCAATAGATTTTCAATGCAGCTCCATTTTTCTGCAAGTGAAAACAAATTACCCCACAAATTCCTCATCCTTCCGTCTTGCTACAGCATCCATCATACTGAAGGCAACACATTTCCCTAATATTATTTTCGTAAAGCCCATTGAACAGCAATGACACCAATTTGTTATCAGTGGTGGGACGGGAAAGAGTGCACTTCCAGTGAGCACTGTCTACTTTGCTAAATGAGCTCCAAATACGAGAACCAGAAGTAAGACTTCTTTAGTTAAAATGGATTGTACTTCAGAAGGTGGGAAGCCCAGTCCTTAAAGCTCTCCACTACGGCAAATAACTCAGGGACCAATTGTGCTCCTTGATGGGGTCAATGGTCAAAAATTCAAGGACTGAAATTTTCTGAGGGAAAAGTAAAAACAATGTTTCTTCAAAGATTTCCATTAAAAGTCTCCCATTTTTTCACCAACATCAGAGAACGCTTACTTCAGTGGTGCAGGATCTGGCCTTTTGCATTCCATAGGCTAAATTCTCATCTCACTTATACCAGTGCAATCCCAATGGCATTAACAGAAGCAAATATGACAAGTCAGAGTTGGAAGGGACCTCAGGGATCATCTAGTCCAGTCCCTTGAACCAACGCAGGATTCACCACACCTAAACTACCTGCAAAGAAAAATCTGTCCCATAAGAAACAAAGGCTATTTAAAAATCTGCCACAAATGGAGAAAGGGACCAACCAGAGTACATAAATGCCTGNAACCCCACTCTCACCAGGAGAGAAGAAGACCCTCTCATCAATCTATACCAGTAGAGATTTACATTCCCTTATCCCACTGACAGCCCCTCCAGCCCCACCTCCTTGCCTGACCGAGCCATGAGGGGCCCTGTATTTTATCTTTGCCCTAGACCCCACAAAAACTACAGTTGGGTCTTCTCCCCCCTTCCTCCTCTGGTGTCCCACCACCATCTTCAGATAATTCTCCATTCCATTCCTGCACATGCACAATTGTGTGAATAGTACGGATATAACTGAGTAACCAAACTGACCATCCGATGATGAGGGAGCCAGATAGCAGATGTTATTCTCTCCAGATGATACGGTTTGAAGCATGTGAATTCGACAGACACAATATTAATCGGGGATATCTGTTTTAGTTGTCTGCAATGCTAGTCACAGATGAACAGTTTTCCAAATCCATTCTCAAAGAGGAAAATACAAAAGGGCAATAAACCAAATCCTCTGGCCCATAAAGTATCCAAAGAAAAAGGAACCAACCCATATCCAAACTGCCAGGTTATCTGTGGCGATGGCTTAAGACCGCTGCAACTTGACACTGTTGGCACTACCGCATGTTCAATCTGGGAAAGACTGAGGTTATGCTATTGGAGAGGGCCAGCAAATATGAAGATGCTCTCTCCTCCATCAGGCCACTGTATGTTGAAGGGGTTCAAGTGGAGATAGTGAACTGGGTAAAGAACTTGGTTGCTGTTTTCAACCATGCTGTATCCATGATAACGCAGGTATTGGATGTGGTTCTTTTTGAATACTTTGTTATTTCGTATTGTTTTTGTATTTTTGTTATTCTGGGCTATAGCAAAAGCTCATGCCATAAATAAATAAATAAATTTAAAATTTAAAAAATTGAAATTGGATGTGGTTCAAAGATGCTTTTTTCAGCTACCCAATTTGCATAAACTATGCCATTATTTATCCTCAGCTGACCTTGGCACGACTCATGCCCTGGTGACCATGAGGCTTGATTATTGTGACTTCCTCCACTATGTGCTTCCAGTGGTACTTCTCCATCACTTGCAGCTTGTTCAGAATGTGGCAGTGTGACTACTTATTGGTTTGGTATCCATGATCATATTATGACCAGCCTGCCCTTCATTCTCTGCATTGGCTGCCTGTAGGTCAGCGAATAGAATTTAAGATTACACTGCTCATTTTCAGAGACATGAAAATACATGTCCTGGCTATATTCAAGACCTGTTCCTGGAGCCTCATCCTGATGGAACTCACTCCCTTCAGATGGTTGTCTCAGTTCCTCCTCCCACACCTTCAAAAAGCACCTGAAGATTTTTTTTGTTCTCCAAGTGCTTTTGGGATCCACTGCTGGTTTCACTTAATGTATTCTGTCTTTCTCTTTACCTTCCCCTTTTTAAATGGTTTTTTAATGGATTTTACATTGTTTTATTTTATTGTATAGCCTTGTGAAATGCTCTTGGCATCAAATGGCAGAAGGGGTGCTAATAAAAATTATTATCATCATCATCCACCAACAGCCCTGACCTCACATCACCTCACTGGTAGTTGCATCAGACGATCAGAGACAAATGCATCAAAACACTCAGTTCTGTCTTAAACTGCTTAGGTAAAAACTCCACTGACCTCAGTGGGAGTTTTTATCTTGTATCTTACAAGCAGGCAAAAATACTACTTACTAGTCTAGGAACTTTGCTTGCATAGTGTTTGCACATATCAATAACTATGTTCATTTCCCCTCTTACACTCTGTCTTGCTACTTTGGATCACTTTTGAATTTACATAATGTGCGGCAATGTCCGCTTGTATACCATATAAATTAGATGCTGGGAAGTATTAGGAATTATAGTACATTCACCAGTTTTTTTCACTGTCTAGTTTTAAAAGGCTCAAGCAATGGGATTGCAAACCCTTGTGAGAATGCACTACTCAAACTAGTAGTTGTAATTGCTGAGAAAATTCTCAGGAAGTGCAACCTAAATCTCAAATGATTACGGTTTTATTCCATTTTCCCTCAGTAAGCGACTGACTCAGGTTTTATTCCATTTTCTCAAGTAAGCTAACTGTACTCAAATACCAACCAGTGGTGGCTAGTGGGTTTCAAGGCTGGTGGAGCGCAGGGCAAGGCCAGACATGGGAGGGGTCAGGACAACAGTAGGTGGAGCCAACAGTAGACAGAGCCTAGTCAATGGTAGGTGGAGCCAGCAGTGCACATGCAAACACAGACCGAGCAAAGAAAACCATCTTAAGCCAACAATATTATGTGAAGTCCTTAGCACACATTCCTTAGCACACCACAAAAGCATCAGCGTGGAGTTGCATTTGTCACCTGGCCCCAAAACATGTTACACAGTTCTGTTGGAATGTAAAAGGCATCTGCTGCAACCAAAGAGGGAACATTCATGCAAAGACTAACCATTAGTGAACAAACATGGTGGCCTTCTTGCAGAAGAAAAGAATTGAAACTGGCACTGCAAAGGGGTAATTTTAAATGCAGTGAACATGCCAGCAAATATTAGAAACCCTTCCATCCAAGCCCTCTGGTTCCCCCACACAAACACAGAGCAAGCAAAGCAAACCATCTCAAGTCAACAATATTATGCTATGTCTTTAGCACACCACAAAAGCAGCAGCATGAAGTTCCACTTGTCCCCCAGAACATGCTACACAGTTCTGTTGCAAACTAACTTGCAATGTAAAAGGCATCTTCTGCAACCAGAGAGCATTCATGCAAAGACTAGCCATTAGTGAACCAACATGTGACATGGTGGCCTCCTTGCAGCTAGGGTTGCCACCTTTGCAAATGTTTAAGGAACACTTATGAAAAATACATGCCTTAGGCACCAGTGCAGGCCCTGCAACATGTATTTTTCATAAGTGTTCCTTAAAAAATTGCAAAGGTGGCAACCCTACTTGCAGCAGAAAAGCCTTGAAACTGGCACTGAAAAGAGGCCATTGTAAATTCAGGGAACATTCCAGCAAAGATTAGAAACCCTTCCATCCAAGCCCCCTCCAACCCCCCCCAACCCCCCAAACAAACAGAAAGCAGAAAATTAGGGGGACAGGGTCTTACACAGGGTGAAAAACAGCAAGAGTCAAGAAAATATTTTAAAGAATAAGAGGCGAGGCAGCACAGCCCTTCCAACTGGGCTCACAAAATTAATAATTACCCCTGCCTGTAATGCATGCCCAGGGGGGTGGGTGAAGAAGAAGACAAAGGAAAGCACAAGCAAACCAAAAAAGTACAGGAGATCAAGGCAGGGGATTTGTTTTTTCAAAACTTAACAGGTTTCTGAAAGGATGAGTCCTCCTGATCACTCTAGTCTGACTCTGATAGCCATCTTCTGTTGTTTTTCCCTCCAAACAATGAGGCCAGGGACTCCAAACAAGTCCCAGGTCCCTTCCCTCTTGTAAAAAAAGGAGGGGGAGCTCTCTCTTCCCCCACCACTCTGGTGAACTTAGGGAGGAAGGATCAAGGAGGAGTGAGCTCTTTCCCTCTCTCCTCCCACTCTAGTAGGGGAGGAGCCAGGGGGGAGAAAGAGGATCTATGGGGTGGTCAGAGCATTTAGAAAAGGTGCCCTGACATGCCCCCTAGGCCTTGCTGATTGGCTGGGTTTCTCCATAGGAACCCAGCCAAGGAGCAGATGGCACTCCCCCACTCCCTCCCCAATCCCCCAGAAAGCACTGCTTTTCTGAGCTGATGCCCAGTGCATGTTCCCTGAGGGCTTGAGGAGGTCCTCTAAGTCCCCACCTCCCTCTAGATCTCTGGCCAGTGAGTGGAAAGCTAGAGGCAGGGGGGAGCAGCAGGAGGAGGATGTGTCTCCCTTCCACCTCCTCCCCTTGCAGAGTGACTCACAAGCACCTCCAGTTCTTTTCCTGCAGACTTTGTTTACATATCAGCTGTTAGCTTCTGGCTGCCTTCCAAAGCTACGACTCATCAGCTCTGCAGCTCTGCAGGCAGCCAGGAGCAGAGAGTTAAAACATAAACAAAGCCTTCAGACAAGCGGGAAACTCAGCACTGCTACTGGATCAGCTGAGGAGCAGCCCTTGGCTTCCCAGCAAGCTTGGGGGGACCCCTGAGGGGCTTGGGGGGCATCTGCCCCAACACACTGGGGGAGGGACCACCACTGGTGCCAACTAACCTCAGCTCCCATAGAAAGCAGTGGGAGTTAAACATGTGCAGCACTGCCCAGAAGGCAATCAGTACTGCACAGAAATAGGCCTGTAAATGTAAAGCAAGACTCTTACTCCATGCCATATCATCTCCACAAGAAAAAGGGTGCTCTCTGCAGAGAGCTCTTCATTTACATGTAAAGTGGGAATGTCACTCTTGCTGGCTATCTAACCCCCTTTAATGCTTTTTTGCTTGCTAATTATAAAAAGTGTTCATTTTAAAATACTGTATGCCTGTAAAAATATGTATGCAACTCAAAATACTGAATGTGATGTAAAAGTGGCAAGAGCACATTACACCTGTGCTTTGGATTCTGCACTGACTTCCAATAACTTTCCAGACACAATTCAAAGTGCTGGTTTTGACCTATAAAGTCCTAAATTACTTAGGCCCCACAGATCAGGAACTGCTTTCCCACGTATGTTCCATCACATCCCCTAAGGTTGGCCAAGAGTAACCTCTTGTTAACTTCATCATGGCACCAAGTGTGTACAGCCACAGCCTGCAGTGAGGCTATCTCCATGGCTGCCCCATAGCTCTGGAACTTCCTTCTCTTGGAAATTTTCCAAGGCCCAAGCCTGAGCATCTTCCAGAAAAAGTGTAAAACCTTCCTATTTGGTGGACAGGAATAGGCTTTCAGGAAGTTGGTGATTTTGTGTGGGGAAGAGTTTATGTATTATACTGTATATTGGTTGTGTTTTGTAACCCGTCCTGAGCCCTCAAGATAGGGCAGGAAATAAGTATGAATTAATGAATAAATATTTCCTGAAACAATTACACAGTTCTTACCTATTCAAAACTGCTGCTGACTGTGGCTCTTCTTAAATGGGCAGGGGATGGGTCCATGGGTATTTCCTGAAACAATTACACAGTTCTTACCTATTCAAAACTGCTGCTGACTGTGGCTCTTCTTAAATGGGCAGGGGATGGGTCCATGGGTATTTCCTGAAACAATTACACAGTTCTTACCTATTCAAAACTGCTGCTGACTGTGGCTCTTCTTAAATGGGCAGGGGATGGGTCCATGGGTATTTCCTGAAACAATTACACAGTTCTTACCTATTCAAAACTGCTGCTGACTGTGGCTCTTCTTAAATGGGCAGGGGATGGGTCCATGGGTATTTCCTGAAACAATTACACAGTTCTTACCTATTCAAAACTGCTGCTGACTGTGGCTCTTCTTAAATGGGCAGGGGATGGGTCCATGGGTATTTCCTGAAACAATTACACAGTTCTTACCTATTCAAAACTGCTGCTGACTGTGGCTCTTCTTAAATGGGATGGGGATGGGTCCATGGGTGGTGGGTGGAGTGCCGCTCACATGGGCAACGTGTGGGTTCAGGCATACACAGATGCACACCCATCTTTCACGCAAGGAGAAACCAGCATTTTTGTCAATTGCTCTGTGCATGCGGGGTTCCGTGGGGATGAGTGGGTTATGAGAACGCTCACTCACGCACCCACGCATTTACACAAGATACTCCCCGCATGGATGATGGGTGTCCATATGTGAGAGTGTCTCATGTAAAAAGGGCCTATAATGGGGATTGCTTAAATGTAAGGAACAATTAAGATTAAAAGATATGACCATGTGACTTTCAGCATGTAACTTCAATCAAGATGATGTATTCAGCATTTGATTTATAAAATAGTCCAAAGAACTGAAAATTCCTTAAATCTTTTGGACTTTACCATAGGCAAAAAAACCTCAAAACATTAACATTTACAGTTGCTGATGGAGAAGTCAATACATTAAGAGACAGATTATTTTTAAAGATCATTTTGGTTTCAGAAGTGAATTTATCACATACACCAGAAGTCCTATTTCTTCTTCCATTCCATATGATTCATGCAGACTTAGAATCCTTTGCTTCGGTAAAGCAGCCCGGATTAATTTGCCTGAAAGAAAACTACTTGGGTTTTATTTATATATTTACGGTCCTGTTTTCAAACCAATTACTTGCCATTTAGCATGCATGCAACTGTATGCTAAAATACAAAAAAAATAAGCTATATAAGGCTCATTGCAGGCCATGCAAGCAGGGCTTGTCTTAAATTTGGGGTACCCAATGTGCGAACATAAAATGCATGGTCCTTGGTGGTCCTATCCCCTCTTCTGTAGCCCTGTCCAGCTGCCCCCTTATGGGCACCCTCTGCAGGGTCCTAGAGCTGGTCATGTTTGGACCCCTGTGCCCTAGGGATGTGTGAACGTGTTTCGGAGTTCGGGCCAAACTCGGTCTGTTTGGACGACCAAACCGAACGTCCAAACTGAACTCAAAAATGACCGAACAGTTCGGTTATGTTTGCGTGAGTTCGGATGAGTTCGGGGGTGGGGGAAATGCAGGAAAAATGTGACTGGAAGGGGGAGGCAGCTGAGGAGAAGACTTTCTGGCACAAGGGGTGGAGATCAGTGGTGGTCTCAGGGCCAAATGATACCGATACAGAAAAAAATCTTCGAATTCGATATCAGTACCGATAGCACTATTTCAAATGTTCAGACAAACTGAACTCTGCCGAGCCGAACAACCGAACCCGAACTCGAACGACCGAACAGTCGAACATCTGAACCGCGTTCTGTTTACACATCTCTACTGTGCCCTGCCTGGTTCCTGGCCGTTTTTCCCTCCTATGTCCCCACATTTGTTTCTCACCACATTCCTGCCTGGGTTCTTCAGTCTTCTTCTGCCACACCTGCCCACAACTCCCCTGCTCTTTGAAATGTATTTGCCTCTTTCTCCACTGCTGCCCCCTATGCTGGGAATTCCCTCCCTGAATTCATACACCCCGTTCCTTACCTCCCAGCCTTCAAATCCCTCCCGAAAACTCACCTCTTCCATAAGGCATTCTTTTCTAAGTCTGTATAGATCTGTAAATAATCCAAAATATACATACAAAATAAAAGATTTTTTGTTCCAGTGTTTGAGATTGGTTTTCCATTGGCCATTAGAGAGGGGAGTCAGACTTGAGTGGGTAGTAATCGCACATTACTTCCCAAGGGGTTTAATGTAAACTTTTTGTCATGCCCACACAGTTTGTTTTCAGTTTGGGGCCTAGCTGTATTCCAGATTTTAAGTAATATGGATTTGATTGACTAGCAAACTATTGTATCCTTTAGGCATTTCACAAGAAATCACCATGGAGGTAAAGCAATTTTTGAAATCTAAAAGAACCCTTAAGGACAAATAATGGTAAATGGAAACTAACTGTCAATCAGTTCCTTCTGTCAAAAACAGTGCGAGTTCATAGTTTAATTCCAAGACTGGGACATTGGCGTAGCAAAAGAATTTGCTGCCTCAGCACTTCAACGGTGTCTGAACTGTATTATCTTTGAAGGTATGTTGATCTAATGGAAACTGGATTTCATTTTATCAACTAATCTATCTTTCTTGCTATGTGTGCAAAATATTTAAGCTCATGTATGTAATATCAAACTCAGTCGGTTCTGTCTAAACCAGCAACACAGCTCATTAATGCATAAAAACCTAGCAAAGAAAAAAGATTTGTGCAAACTGGAATTCCATGGTCAGGTAGACAGGCACCTTGGTATCTGTGAGACATATACATTCCAAAATTCAAGCCTGGGAAAGAAATAAAGTACTCTGTGAGAAAATTACTGGCTTTGCTCTGTCGTTTAAACATCCATGGGACTCGTTAAAAAGATAAATAGAAGGAGTAAAGTGTGAATGATCTAGTCAATTAATTTGCAAGAGATTTTAAATAACAACAATTTAAAATAACTAACCTGATATAGCAACAAAATTCTGCTACTAAGTTTCTTAACTAAAGGAACAAATCACTCACCTTTCCCAGAGCAAATCAGGGTTCTGTTCGTTTACCCGCACCCACCAAACAGAGATGCTCATTTCCATACTGAGTCTTCATCACTGATTCATGGTAAACTAAAAGCATTATCAGTTTAGCTCATTCACTGCAGGAGATTTATCCAGCAGAACCATGGAGGCAACATATTCCTTTTTCAGCTCTCTCCTGCATACTCTTAGATATCAATGTAATTAAGCACTGAAATGTCTAGCAAGTTAACTGAAATATAGGTGCAATGCAATAGAAATTGACACTTGTATTGCAGTAAGGGTTGTTGCTGAGGTATTACAGAACAACACACTATTGTAACAGGAAGAGTAACACAATCTTGCCATAAAATAGGAAAAGATAAGTTATACATCACACAGCTTATTCTATTAAGATAGGGCCATAGTTTTTATACACAATGCTAAAATTAAACTGGCTGTTCTTTCTGACTCTTCATTTGTATTTCAAATTTACAAAAGCTTCACTTTTTCAGTCTCAGCATTACTGCAGAAAAGGACAAAGTAGCTGCTTATTTCAGCCTTTCCTTAATTTTCTTCCAATAGATTTTCAATGCAGCTCCATTTTTCTGCAAGTGAAAACAAATTACCCCACAAATTCCTCATCCTTTCGTCTTGCTACAGCATCCATCATACTGAAGGCAACACATTTCCCTAATATTATTTTCGTAAAGCCCATTGAACAGCAATGACACCAATTTGTTATCAGTGGTGGGACGGGGAAGAGTGCACTTCCAGTGAGCACTGTCTACTTTGCTAAATGAGCTCCAAATACGAGAACCAGAAGTAAGACTTCTTTAGTTAAAATGGATTGTACTTCAGAAGGTGGGCAGCCCAGTCCTTAAAGCTCTCCACTACGGCAAATAACTCAGGGACCAATTGTGCTCCTTGATGGGGTCAATGGTCAAAAATTCAAGGACTGAAATTTTCTGAGGGAAAAGTAAAAACAATGTTTCTTCAAAGATTTCCATTAAAAGTCTCCCATTTTTTCACCAACATCAGAGAACGCTTACTTCAGTGGTGCAGGATCTGGCCTTTTGCATTCCATAGGCTAAATTCTCATCTCACTTATACCAGTGCAATCCCAATGGCATTAACAGAAGCAAATATGACAAGTCAGAGTTGGAAGGGACCTCAGGGATCATCTAGTCCAGTCCCTTGAACCAACGCAGGATTCACCACACCTAAACTACCTGCAAAGAAAAATCTGTCCCATAAGAAACAAAGGCTATTTAAAAATCTGCCACAAATGGAGAAAGGGACCAACCAGAGTACATAAATGCCTAAAAGAACAGGGAACCATTTTATAAAAAGATCCAGATGTCCCAAACCAGTGAGCCACAACTGCTAATCTGCGCTGAGGGAACAGTCTCCGCAGCCCCAAATATTGCAATCAGACGCTGAGCCTGCCTGCAGGCCCAACCACCCAGACACCAGACTGACATATAATAATAGTACCCAGGCATCAAAATGCCCAGAGTGAGCTGCTAGCATGAATTGCAATTTGCAGGTAGCTACCCCAGAATGAGTGCATGGGTGAAAAGCACCGTAAAGAGAAGAACATTTCCTGCCTTATGATCATGTATTCACCCCAGCATAGCCACAGGAGCAGCTCACCATGGAACATAGGAGAGCAGGAAGAGGGACATTTTCACACTTCCTCAGCTCTTCTAATCTAGTGTGAGCCATTAGATGGAAGTAGCCTGAATCTCCAGTTGTTACAACTGAAGAATTCTGCCTGGACTAGATAGGGGGTTTTAGAACTCCTTCAGGATGCTCCAGCCCATTTAACCTGGCACAAAGAACAAGCATCTCATTCTTTTTTCAGCAGTCACAAAAATAATGGCACGAAAAACATCTCATGAGCTTTCCACATGACTTTATGTTAAAGTTTACCATCAGCAAGTTCTTACTAATGCTAATGCTGTAGAGTCAGTATGACCAAAGCAGAGTGTTGCTGTTCTTCCTCATATCATCAATAAATGAGCAACCCATTTCTAATTGCAGAATCTCACCCTTTAGCAATTCTGATGTAAAAGGCAGAGCTGGAAACAAAGTAGTTCAGATGATAATCTTTTATTAGACCATCTTCTGGTAGTAGGAGTACACAAGCTTTCAGGTCACACAGGTTCTTTCCTAGGGCTAAAGCAGCAACTCCTTTTCCTGCACCAATATTTCATTCTGCCATTTCGGAATTACCTGTGACTTTCTGCAGCTTTTCCGTCAGCATTCTGCTAATTCCACACCCTTTGCTTTGCGACATCGGAATTATCGGAATAATCTTGTAAAGTGTCGGAATAATCTCAGAAAGTGTCTGAAAAATCTCGGAAAGTGTTGGAAGAAACATTGTTCCACTATTTTCACACCATGACCACATGTCGGAAAGTACTGGCAGAAGTAGAAGAATGAAAGTAGCGGAATTAATATCTCTATTGCACCATGCAGCTCATTGCGGAAGAGCTCTTTCTATCAGAAACAGCTACTGCGGCGGCTTGCCATTTCAGTCCTAGTCTTTCCTCAAGCATGTAAAAAGTCTGAT
>QEPC01001706.1:79658-123932 GCA_003113815.1 Sphenodon punctatus | reverse complement strand
TGTTCAGGAACAGTGACTAGCTCAGAAGGTGTTGGGAAGGGGGGAGGCAATCAGTTTTGTTTCTTGCTGTGCCCGCCTCACCGCAAGCCCCATTGGCTCCGTACAGCCTAGCCCGTGGCCAATCGCAGACTGCAAAGCCAGTGATCTGAGGTGAAAAGGGATGGTGATTGGGCAAGCTGGCTGCTACTCCAAGCCTCTCCACCCCTGGTGCCTGGAAGTCTGCTCCTCAGATGACTCCCCCTCCCTGTCACGTTTTTCCTTCCAGTCACACGTTTTTGCTAGGGATGGGCGAACGCGGTTCGGATGTTTGGAGTTCGGAACAAACTCGGTCTGTTCGGACATCCGAACCAAACATCTGAACCTAACTCTCGAATGACCAAACAGTTCGGTCGTGTTCAGATGAGTTCAGAGGCAGGAAAAATGTCTTTCCAGGGCCGAAAATTAGGTTTCGGTTTTGAATTCATTTCGGATTCGATTTCGCTATTTTTTAATGTTCGGCCAAACCAATCTCGACTGAACCGAACCATTGAACCCAAACTCGCGTTTTGAACCAAATGACCGAACATCCGAACCGCGTTGTTTGCCCATCCTTAGTTTTTGCCACCCAAACTCACCCGAACGTGATCCAAACTGACTGAACTGTTCGGTCATTTCGATGTTCGGAATTGAGTTCAGTTCAGTCTGTTTGTGTTTGGGTTCGGTCGTCTGAACAGGCCGAGCTCAGGCCAAACTCCGAACTTCTGAATCGCGTTCGCCCATCCCTATAGAGCATTATAATATAAAACTCTCTAGGGGCATGCTGTGAAATGTAGTCTAGCTTACTCCCATAGAGCATTATAACATTCAGAGAACAGAATGCTTTAGGGGAGCATTCCTATTATAATGCTTTATGGGAGCAAGCTGGACTGCATTTCACAGCATGCCCCCAGAGAGTTTTGTTATAATGCTCTTTGATAGCAATCTGGAGTACAGTTCTCAGATTGCTCCAAGTTTGTCAGTTTGTCCAAGCTTTAAACTGAGCATGCTCAGAAATAGAATTCAAACACACAGCGGCAGAGGCCAAAGCAGCATACCCGGCTCCTGTGGCTTTTAGGTGACTTTGCTGCCTCCCCTTCCCTGCCTCCTGCCCTTCCATGTCCCCCCTTTCCTGCCCCCGCTTGTCCCGTTACCTGCCCCCAATGCCCATCTGCCCCTCCATTCCTGCCCTCGATTGAGAAGTTACCGAGGAACAGAGTTCCATGGCTATTACTCGGTTCTTCAGCACTCGGTAAAATCAAGTCAAGCATACTGATCCTTGGTAAATTTCGAGTAAAACTGAGGACCTAGTTTCATCCCTAAAAATAACATATTGAGTATTGTGAAATGTCCACACATACTTTTCAGACTCTGCCAATCACTTCATAGTGGTAGTGTGACCTCTGGTCAAGAAACCATCGCTTGCCGTTGACTCCCTTGCCAGCTATCAGCCTGTCGCTAACCTTCCCTTTTTAGGGAAGGTTATTGAATGGGTAGTGGCCTGGCAGCTGCAGGGGCATCTTGATCGCATTGGTTTCCTTGGTCCCTCTCAGTCCAGATTTCGTCCAGGATATGGCACCGAGACTGAGCTTGTGGCTTTGGTTGATGACCAAAGCCACAAATGGGACCAGGATCAGTGGACCCTGTTGATTTTCTTAGATCTGTCGGCTGCGTTTGATTCTGTTGATCATGAGATGTTGATGACGCGCCTGCGGGACTGTGCAGGGGTGGGCGGGACTGTTCTTGAGTTGTTCCGCTCCTTTCTGACTGGAAGAACTCAGCGAGTGGTGCTTGGAGATTGTTATTCATCATATAGAGACCTCTCGTGTGGAGTTCTGCAGGGTTCTGTCTTGTCCCCTCTCCTGTTCAATGTGTACATGCAGCCGCTCGGCGAGGTGATATGGGTGTTTGGCGTGCGGTGTCATCAATATGCTGATGACACCCAGCTGTACCTCTCTTTTTCATCTGACCCAGGTGACGACTGTGGGGGACTGGATGAGGGCTAACCGACTGAGGCTGAATCCTGACAAGATGGAGGTAATGTTAGTGGGTAAGTCGATGGAGATAGTAACCCCCATCATTGATGGCCAGGTGGAGGCTGTGGCGAGGAGTGCCTTTCGCTGGTTACATCTTGTGCGGTGGCTTCAGCTGTATGTTTCAGACTCTGACCTGGCCACTATCATCCATGCTTTCATCACCTCCAGATTAGACTACTGTAATGCATTCTACGTGGGGCTACCCATGGTGACAGCTTGGAAACTGCAGCTGGTGCAGAATGCAGTGGCTCGTCTCCTGGTGGGTTTGGGCTGCAGGGAGCATATTACACTGGTGCTCCATTCTCTGCACTAGCTGCTGATAGTTTTCTGGGCTCGATTCAAGGTGTTGGTCTTGGCCTATAAAGCCCTAAATGGCCTTGGCCCTGCTTATCTGCAGGATCACCTCACCCCCCCAGGTTCTGGTTCAGCCCCTGCAGTCATCCGGGGGTGTCCTGCTCGAGTCTGCTGCGGGAGCCACACAGCACACAGGGGAGGGCATTCTCAGTGGCCATGGTTGTGGAACTCCCTCCCAGTTGAGGCCCAGTTGGCTCCGGATCTCGCTTCTTTTTGGAGAAATTGTAAGACCATCAGTGACTGTTTGCCAGGCTTTTGGTGGGGGGAGAGGGGTGAGGGGGGAAGTGGGTTAGGGTGGGGTGGGTTGTTTTAGTATCCTCCTTTTATGATGTTTTGGGGTTTATTTTAATTTTATTGATTGTAAGCTACCCTGAGATGCCTGTGGCAGGAGGGGCAGGATAGTAAGACTTTTTAATAACTAAATAATAAATAGCAGTGCCAAACGTTAACAGACCACAAGATTACCACTATGCAAAACTCAGAAAAGGCAAGCCCTGTGGATCCTAAGTGCAGCCGCACACGTGCATGCAGTCGCACACATACCACAGGGATCTTCATTGCAGACACATTCTGCTGTGCAGAAACCACATGCATGCACATGGGATCTGCAAAGCTTGGAATTGGCCCCATTGCAAATCTCAGGTAATTAACTGATTAAAAAAATTACAAAAGTACATTCTTAAATACATATATTTTGCTGAAATTTGCCATGATTGATCTCAACCAAGAGGTAATTTTTTTCTCCAGAGGTTTTGTCATGGGTTTGAGGGTCCAACACCCCACTTTCCTGGGTTGGGTGACTCAATTTCCCTCACTTGCAGCCCACCTGAACCAGTTGTCTCTCTGGCTGGTCCAGTTCTGCAAAGAGGATAATCTTTTTGCCACCCAAACTCCTAGGGAGCCTCCCATTTACACACTTTCTCTGGGTTCGCAAGAGCTTGAAAACTCAAGGCACTGACTTGTGTTCCTAACGTAGACCACAGAACACTTCTTATCAAAGAAGAAAGTTTATTGATTACATAAGTCAAGATAGTTTGATACAGAGTGGCTAATAAAATGAAAAGTAATATAACGCATTCCTATTCTATACTGGGTAATTCCCTATATAAGATCTTACCCTACCATAAGCTTGAGTCCTTTCTCAGACAGTGATGTAAGTGATTCTTAGGTTGGTTAGAATCAAAATCCTTTCTCTCAGCTCATCTTCTGGCAAGTAGGCTCATCCAAAGATCAGCTATTCAGAGGTTACATTCCATTCCTAATTGTTCTCTCAGTGGCAAAGATCTTAGCTTAAATGCCTTTGCTATCCCTTTGTGTGATTGTCCCACCCTGGAGAAACACTGTGGTTCCAAGCACGTCCGCAGAAAGGTAAACAGGAAGATCCATTTGCAACTCAATTGGTTTCTGTCTGGCTCTTGCAGGGAACACACATTAGCATGGCTTTTGTCTCTCTCCCTTGCATTAATTGAGTTTCCTGTTCTCGGTTTACATTATATAATTACATGAAGTGAGTTTTCCATTCTTATCTTTAACATTACATACATGTGTAAGTTTCAGTTTTACATATTTACTAGACCTCTAGTCCAGTATATCTCCTGTGTGGCCTTATGTTCCTTCGTGACAGGTTTGATCAAAATCTGCTTGTTCAGGATTATATGTTTCACAGTTTAAAGAAATCCTGTTATTTTGCCCAAAGTACTCAAAATGTCTGAATGGTCTACTTGAAACATTCCTGGAGGCTAGCTGTCATCAATAACAGTGCTGACAGATCAATCAAAAAAGAAAGACAAAGTGATTCTATAGTACATATACCTATAACTAAGTTTTCAATTCTCAGCAAATTCAGGCACATGATACTATCTAAACTCATATGGTATCATAGATATTCTAAAAATAGCAGAAATGAGAAATGCAGAGAAAATTTTCAAACGTATAAATAGAAGCCCCCATCCAACTCAAACGCAAATTTGTGGAGCTATGGCATTGCTTCCACGAGGTGACTGTCTGCAGGCCCAGGTCAGCAGCTCCAGCAGCCTGCTTCCCTGGTGTCCACAGGCTCCTGATTGGGCAGCTAGTCTGCATCCCCATTCATTGTCCCAAAGTGTTGCAGCAGGAACAGGAAATTGTCTGAACAATGACTTGGCTATCTTGTAGTTAGATGAGATTCAGGTGTGTTCCTGGTGCATGCCTTGCTCTTGCTCCTGTTCCTGTACTTGCTCCTGCCCTATCCCTGCTATCTGTTCTGATCCAGTCTGTGCCTGCACCACCCCAACCTTGCTCCTTCCAGGGATGAGCCCACTCCTACATTCATGGCCTGCCCTGAACTTTGCCTCCAGATCATCTCTCACTATCCAGCCAGCTCCTGACATCTCTTAACTCCAAGATCTCAACTGGGCTTTGGTTCTCTGGCTTCTGATCTCCTGGCTTTTGAGCTGGCTTAACCCTAACAACGTTCCTAGATCGCCCCCATAGCTCTAATGCATTTCTGACTACCTGGACACTAGACATATAACTACTACTACAGAGCAGTGGGATTTAGACACAGTTATCATTTTGTCATTGAAGAACTTTCTTTCCACATGTATATGATGTTATGAGCAGAGATACATTAGTCTATCTAGAATATGGGCCTTTCTGTCATCTTTCACCAGATCTTGCTGAGTAGCCAAAAGCTGAATGTTTTCAACTCTTGACAGAGGGAGCTATCTCCTGTTTCCCATGGTCAGTCACATGTTCATTAAACCTCTGCCCTGACAGCCTGTTACCTACTTCTGTTAATTTAACACAACATGAGTGCTGGTATGAGAGGTGAGTCCAAGGAGTTATGTGGGTTACCAAAACCTTTTGCAGGAAAGAGAAATCAGTGAGGGAAAGGAACAGGAGTGGCTCTGTGGCAGGGGTCATAGCAGGAAGCAAGGCTTTAGTAGTGGTGGTGCTGCTGATGGTGGTGGTATCTCCAGTGCACTCCCGAGACCTGTGCCAGTTAGGGCTGAAACAAGTGCTAAGATGTTGCTTATGAGAAATGTTGCCATATTGGGAACTGGGATCGATTTCCTGACCCTTTCCTGATACCAGTGCAATTTCTCAATTCTCACAATACCGTGAAATACCATCCCAATTTTCCACTTACTGTTTACCATTCATTTACTACTTACCCCACTGCTGAGGGTACTGTTTTACTTCTAGGTTTGTTGTTTCCACATTTCTCAGTCAATTACTGTGCGAATAACCCATCCTTAACCTTCCTCCGGTGCCCCTTGGCCTCCACTCCAGTGCCTCCAGTCAGCATGTTCTATGTTGCTCTCTTTGCTTTGACCAATCTGCAGCTGGATTGCAGATTAGTAAAGGAATCTGCATACCAGCCAATGAATGACAAGGAAGTACCATGGGGAAATGGAGTGCAAGAAATGTAGTATTGTACCTCTTGGTATTGTACCTCTTGGATTTGAAATGGATGGCAAAGCAGTAAAACAGTAAAGAAGTAAATGGAAATTAAGCAGAAAGTCAGTAATTTGAGAAACAAAATGTCTGTCAAAACATTACTGAGTACTGAGAGGTTCTCAATTTTACAGAGAATATTGGGAACCGAGATTTCCGTAAGATTTCCCATTTTAGTGAAATCTCGTTTGAGCCCTCATGCCAGTGTTTTAGATCAAGCAGTGGCACCCTGCTGGGCCACCATGATCACAAGAGACAGAACTCAGACAACAGTGGTACCATGAAAGAAGGCACAGGAAAATGGATTGCATCAATCTTAACTACATGTATCTGTAATGTTTGCAAAAAATTCAAAGGTTTGCAGAGCTAGAAATCAAAGTCATGGTACACCTGTGATGTGTTATAACAGCTTTAGGATTCCTAGAGGCAGAATCATTTCAAGCAACTGGCAGAGACAGCAGGTGTTATCCAATTAGTCCCCTCCAGGTGCGTTGACCAGCTTATTGATGAGATTCTCAAATGAACGGATACCTGTATTAGTCTTCTAAAGGAAAAGCAGTCCTAAACCCAAGTTATGCATGAATTTTATGGCATTTCATCTGTACTTCTTCCATCTGCCCTGGTTGTGTTGACTGTGCACATGTGTCTATTTGTGCTCCATCTCCTAATGAAACTATATTTAGGAACTGAAAAGCATTTAACTCACTAAGTATGCAGGTGGTGTGTGATCCAAGAAATCAAATAACAGATGTGATAGCTAAGTACCAAGAATCATGTTGTGATTCGTTATTTGAAGGCAGACTGGGAACGCTGCACGCACAGCTTTTTAAATATGGCAATACTCAAAGTAGCTAGCTTTTAGGTAAGTATATATTTTGTTTAACCATAAGTGTAATTAATTATTTTACCAAAAAGCTATTTTTATGCTGTCAGCTACTCCACAGTTATTTACTCAGATGACTACCAGTTGATTTCACTCTCACTACCCCTCCTTCACAAAATAATAGAACAGAGATGCATAATCTTAGCAGCTTGGTTAATGAAAGACTTTTTGGCCATATCCACAAACCAGTTACTCCAGAGTAAGTGGTCTGTGGATTGTGGCTATAGTCATCATAAAAATCAGATTTCAGTGTCTCAATATCATGTCAAATGTTATTACTCTGCCCTTCAAAACACTAGGAGATACTGGCCATTTTTACACACATGTTAAAGTCCCGGATTTTTCAATCTTCTGGGTTTACAAGTCCACAAGTAAGTTCCAGATGCATTTTTCACACAAACACTGCCCTGAGGCAGCCTAAAGTAGCTGCAGCTGTAGATGTGACATTCTCATTGTAACTGCTGTCATTCTCATTGTAACCAAGCCAAGTACGTGCACTTGAGACCTCGCATCTTCATGAATGTTAGACCCCTTGTCTCTCCCTCTGTTCCCCTTCCTAAGTCTCTCCCCCAGCTCCTGTCTCTCAGATTGTAAGCCCTAGGGGCAGGGACCGTGTCTATTTTATTACTTTGTAAAGTGCCAGGTACACTGCTGGCGCTATATAAATGTGTGTTAATAATAATAATAATAATGTGACAGGCTGCCATGAAAACCAAGTGACCACAGCCGCCTGGAGCAAAGCAGTTTACTAGGAGAACTTTTTACACACAAAAGTTCTTGGAGAAGTTCTACATAAAAATTCAAACATCTGAATGTTTAAGATCTGGGTGAGTGATTTAGACACACAGAAGGTTCAGGATGTAACAGCAAAGATCCAGGAGAAATGTGTGTGTAAAAACACCCATTGTGCATAGCACTTTAATGTGCATAGCATTGACATCAAAAGCATTCTGTTTTTGGAAAAATAGTCAAAGAGTAACAACACAAATAAAAATTAATCAGAATCAAAGAACATGCATTAGACAAGAACAAGTGCAATTTACCACTGTCTTTTTAAATTAGCGCCAGACAGATGTATACATACTTGAGGTATACATAAAACATATGAAATATGTTTTTACAAAATCAAATATTAGTTGCAATTATATTACTCTGAATAATGCTATTCATTTTTGCTCCCTTTCAAAGTCACAATGGGTTTCTTTAGACAGACACTTGTTTCTTGCCTGCTCTGCCCCCACCCATCTGTGTAAAGGTGGAGCAGGAATAGAGCAGACTGCTCCAGGACAGTTCCACTCATGGTGCTCCAGAACATCCCACCCAAACCTGGGCAGTGGCACCGGCTGGGAACAGAGCAGCAGTCCATGTCCATCTAAAGGATGGGTGGCCACTGCAGTGTTCTCCCAGTCACGGGTTGCCCTAACAACCACCATAGAGCTGCAGGCGGCAGTCTAGAGTGGCTGCCATTCTGCCTGCCGCTCTATTGTGCATGGGAGGGGGCACATGCAGGCGGTCTGTTGTCTGCGGCGGCATCCATTTAAACCCGCAATCACCACAGCAGACCCAGGGATGGTGCTCCTAGAGCATACCCAGGGTGGCCACCCCGGGTTATCTAAAAACAACCAATGTCTTACTAGGTAGCTTCCTGCTGCTATGCAAGACAACAGGACATAAATGCTCTTCCAGCTGATGTTTGTTAAAACCTCCATATTTAAATTCTAAAATTACTCTTGCCCCTGCATTTGTATATATGGGAGAATGTTTTATTTTTGCTAATACTGCTGTTCAGAATAGTATCCAACTGTACTTCATGAGTCTTTTTAAGGTTAATCATGTTATTCACAATAATATGATTCAATAAACATAACATTCTCATCCCTTATGCTCCTCCTTTTTAACAACAATCTGTCAATTTGTGATATATATTTTCAGTTACCAATTTAGGCATAAGTTGTCAAACTACTTATTGCCAAGGTCATTCAAGGTTTGGGGTGAGGTCATTTGGAGGATTCAGGTGAAGGATCATCAATATGCTGATGACACCCAGCTCTACCTCTCTTTTTCATCGCACCCAGGCCCTAAAGTCTCGGTGCTCACCCAATGCCTGGCAGCTGTTTGGGATTGGATGAGGGAGGGCCAATTGAAGCTGAATCTCAGTGGGGAGGGGCTAGCAGGCGGATGCTCTCACTTGCTGCCCCAGTGCATTGGAACTCCCTTCCCCCAGAGGTTTGTTTGAGCCCAGGCCTGAGTGTCTTCTGGAACTGGTGGAACCAGTGAAAGACATTTTTTTATTTGAAAAGGCATTTGGGGAGCAGAGATAGGGTTGAGGTGGTGTGTGGTTTTGGGGTAGTTGGCTGGGGAGGTGATATTGGCTGGGTTTTGGGGGGAGGTTGGTTTTTTTTCTATTTTAAATGTTTTTATGTAGTGTAAGTTGCCCTGAGCCTCAGGGAAGGGCAGCATATAAATTAATTCATTAAATTAAGTAAATGGGTCTTGTCAGGGATGGTCTTACTGCAGGAAGACACGGGCTAATGCCCCAGGCCCTGCTCTTTTCTTGGGGTCCCCACAGTGGCACTCATTTTCACCAGAGCGGGGGAGGGGGGGAATTCCCTCATAGCAAGGCCTGCAAAACAACCCCCTATAGGGCCTTGTGGAGGTTGCCCATGACCCATGGGGAAGGGTCACCAGACATCCCATATTTTATCTTTTCCCATGACCCTGAAAATTCTAAGGTCAGCCCTAGGCCTGGATTCCCAATTGATTTCAATAGGACTACTTTGGAATAAGTGCTTTGAGTCTGTCAGGCTTGGTGAAAGAGTATATGCCTTGCCTTCTAATTCCTAGTTTGCTATGAGATGCCCTTCAAGACAGGAATGGTCAAACAGCTGAATCCTCAAAGCAGTCCCCCATTGCAAGCCCCATTCATCTCAGTGGCCCTTATGCAGACAGAACACTTTAAAGAACCAATTCTAATTGACTTGGAAAATAAGACCTAAATTTAAAACTCAGCATCAGACATGAACTTTCTCTCTGGAAAATCACTTAGGGCTATATTAAGCCTTCTGGTACAAATCATTTAAAAAGAAAGTGTTCAACTCCACTGACTCAGGGTGTTTTCAGACGTTATGCGGTCCAGATTCACCACAGTGGATCCCCAGCAGTGGTGAACTGAACAACCACCCCCCATGATCAAGGAGAGCTCCAAACAGAAGTGACAGGATCAGGACCATGGCAGGGAATTGGGCCACCAAATCATGGCCCGGGGCAATGCAACAGACGTGATGCCGATTCCCAGCCATGGTCAAAACACCCAGAAGGCACCGGGGAGGGGCAGGAAACAGACATGGCCGGCTGAGGGCAAACGAAGCCAAAGGGGAAAAAACAGAACACCCACACAAGGGAAACAGGAAAGGAGCGGGGAGAGGGAGAGGAGCCACCGAGGCACCACACGCAACAGGCACAGAGTAATTGAGGGCACAGTGGAACATACAGTACAAACACACGCCCGGGAACACACACACCCGCACAGGAAAGGAAGGGATGGGGGGCACACAGCGGGACAGACAACACACACAGCACAGGGGGAAAGGGGGGCAGCGGGACAGGGAAGAGGGGGGGAACAGGCCAGGGGCAGGACCAGGCACAGGGAACGGCAGTCAGACCCCCCCAACAACAGCACAGCCCACACAGGCACCCCCACAGCAACACAGTTAGTCCCGGAATAGGAGGAACCCAAAAGGTCGGGGTACAGGCCCAGGGGGAGGCCACATGGAACAGGGAGCAGCCTGGGCATGGTCCAGGAGGCACACATGGACCCCAAGCACCGGCGAAGGTGCGATGGAGGGGAGGCAGGAGAGCCAGAGCTGTGCAGCCGGTCCAAAGGCACAAACACACACACACACACACAGTCCCGGGAGGTAACCAGGAGGTGCAGTCTGGGGGGCCCAGAACCCCGAGGTCACACAGGCATCCATGGGAGGGGTCCTGGGGCACACGAGGGAGTGCAGGCGAATGAGAAAGGTCAGCAGCACCCAGGGGAGCCGGGGGGTGCATTGGAGAGCTGAACACGGACACTGGAGAAGGCAGCCATGGAGGGGAACAATGATTGCAGAGGCAGACGGGGGGGCCCCGGAGCCACAGGCAGGGGCCGCAGAGCCCCAGGAAGCAGGCAGCACAGCAGCATGGGCATGACATCAAGGAGGGAGCAGGCAGTGGACCACGGCAGCAGGGCAGAGGCGGAAGCTCACAGCGGGGCCAGAAACAGGGGCCCAGAAGGCACAGGGGGACTCACAGCCAGCTGCAGGGGGCCACGAGGGGGTCAAGGGCCAGGTGGCCCACCAGGTGAACGAAGTGCGGCCAATGAAGCATGCCCCAGTGGTACCCCAGCATGGACATGTGGTAGGCGATCAGGTAGTACGCCTCGAATGGATCCTGCATGGAGAGCCCCAACTGCACATCAGAACGGGACCACACACTTGACAGCGCTGACAGCTCCACCGCGGTGGGCTCAGAAATGCAGAAGTCAGCAGCAGGGGGCCACAGAAGGTGACAGAGCTCCAACAGCCAGTGATAGACCACCCCACGAGAGCACTGGTACCCATGGGCCCCGTGAATGCAGCCAAAGTAGGACATGGCCAAGGCAGGGGCCCCCCTCCGCCAGACAGACTGTGTAGGCAGCCAGGCTGCATACAGATAGATACACATAGAGATCCTCTGCTGGGGAGGCTGCGGAGTATGTTAACCGGGGGCGGTTCATAGACATCTTCATGGGCAAATCTGGGCGGAGTCACGATGCCCTGATCATGACCATCTCCCCCTTCTATGCCCGGATGTAACACAGGGACTTTGCAGACATGGGGATAACCTGGATCGAGGGGGTGCTGATGCCCCCCTATATCCTGGGGGACCCGGCCGATCTCCTCACCCGGTGACTGATGAAGGTATACCCAGTTGCCAGGTCCCCGGTGCAGGCGCTGTACAATTCTCGCCTGTGTGCAAGCAGGACCATGGTCGAGCGGACCTTCGGGGCCCTAAAGCAATGCTCGAGGAGCCTCGCTGGCCGACTGGACTACACAGTGAAGACCTTGGCCCTGGTGATAGGTGCCTGCTGTGTGTTGCACAACATGTGCGAGACCGAAGGGGCAGCCCTCGAATACCCCGAGCCCTGTCGCCCACCTGGACCTGTGTCTCTATACATGAACACAGACAACCCGAGGGAATACCGATATGCCAAGTGCATCCATGCTGCCATGGCCAGGCATATCAGCTGGGAGGCCGAGGCATGAGGGCGCTCAACCCCTATCCAACCTCCCTGGGACCCCCACTGGCTCCCTGGGCGAGCCCCTCTAAGGCCATCAGTCCACCCCCGTGCCCGTGAACAGACCGAAGGAGACAGTTGTGGTGCCCTGACATTTATTCCCTCACCTGAGTACATGTGCCCCCTACACCACCACCGCCACCTCATCACACCGTGCTGGTTCCGTGCCCCTCCCTCAGACCACCCTCCCCCTTCCACCCATCCCCCCATCCCCTGCATCTCTGGGGCCTCCCCCTCACCAGCCCTGTGGGTGCTGCAGAGCTCTGGGAGCTCCCCTCTCCCCCACTGTCCATGTCCCCAATGGTGTCCTGGGAGGCCTCAGTGCCCTGAGGGGCAGGTGGTGGTAGGAGGGAGGGAGGGAGGACCTGGGGCTGGAGGTCCCCCCCCTGGGTGGCTGCTCCCTCCGGAGGCCTATAGGGACCGGAGGTGGATGTGCGGCCCCAGCTGGCGTGGCAGCGGCTGGGATGGTTGGGGAGGCAGTGGGCCCACCAAGGGGCCCGGCATCGTGGTCTGGGCAGGCAGGGTGCCCAGCGGGGTGGCTGCCATCACATAGGCACTCATGGTGCCAGCGTGCAGAAGCAGCGAGGTCCCGATGTTGTGGGACCTATCCATTTTTGCGGAATGCTCCCCACCATCCCGTCGATGGCCAGTTCCAGCCGCCCGAGTGCCTCTACCTGCCTGCTGTGGTCACGGCGCTCCCACCTCCGTTCCAGGTGCACCTCTGTCTGGAGCCTCCAGTCCCTTGCCTCCGCCTGTTTCAGGGATCGCTCTGTGGCTGCCTTCATGCGATCCATGGCCGCTATCAACTGCTCCCCCTGTTCTGTGGTAGAGCAGACTATGTCCTCCCCCTGGTCCTCCCTCTGGCACCATACCCATGCCTGGTGCTCCCTCATCCGTTGTGCTGGAGGCACAGTCCTGGTTTGCTGGGGCCCCTTGGGCTGCCCTGTAAAGTACACAGATGGTGGTGGTTAGCCACCGTATCCGGTCGCTCCTGGCCGGGGACGTGGATGGATGTTTGTGGCCCCCTTGGGTTGGTGTCCAGCCCCCCTGGCTTTCCCCAGCACCCCAGGGCCCCCCACCCCCACCCTGTGTGACCCGGGTAACCCTCCCGGCCTCCCTGGGCCCCCCTCCTTGCCAGTGTGCCTCACCTGGACCCTCCAACTGCTGCCAGGGCTGTTCCCCACTGGCCTCCTTGTCCTCCTGTCTCTGGTGCTAGGGCATGTCGTGCCCTGTGGTGACATGGGTGGGGTGGAGGAGGACTGTAGGTGTGCCCGGGCAGCCCTCCGGGCCCCTGTTCAGTGGTCTGGGGTGTCTGGGATGGACGGGACCTACCCCCTGGCTGGCCCTCCCTCCTTCCTCCCCCTAGCCCCTGGTCCATCTCCCCTCCCACCTGCTCACTTACCCTCAATGTCTGTCTCTGACCCCTCCGAGGCCTGCCCCTCCATGTAGCTGGGGTCCCCCATAGACCACTGGCTGAGGGTGACCAGTGTGCCGGCCTTGGAGTCTTCCTGTTCAGCCAGGGGTAGGGGCTCTCCGGGCTGGTGCTGGGGGGGAATTGTGGTCCCTGAGGTCCCTGGGTGTTCCTCCTGGGGGTCAGGGGCCCTCAAGCCGGTGTCTTCTTGGGGGGCGTCGAGAGGTGGGGGTAAAATGGCCCACTCCCTGTCCTGGACCACAGCGCTCCCCATGAGGCATGGGGCTACTATGGAGACCTTCATGTGCAGTATGCGGTAGGGGTGGGACTACTGGATCATCCGGTATCCAATACTGCCAGTATTTTGGTGTACCGGCAGTATCGGATTATTCCAGTATTTTGGGTCCGGTACTGGATCCCGCCCTGTGCCGGATTTTTTTACATTGTGGCCATTCAAATGAATCAACTTCCAGAAGTTCCCCAGAAGACCTAGTAGCGTGCTGAAGCCGGCAGCCACAGCCAGTGCTGAAGCTGCCGGACCACCGTCGCCGCTGCCCAGAGCTCAAGGTAGGTGATCCCTGGGTGGGGAGGTAGGGTGATCCCTGGGGTGGGGTGTGTGTTAAACCACCACCCACTCCAGGGATCAGTACAGTACCGGTACTACTTACCTGCTGCTGGCTGGTGCTGGTTCTGGGTTGCTGGTGGCAGCCAGGAGCCCGGCGCACTAGGGGACTTAGGAGAAAAAAAATTTAAATCCAGGCTGGGCAGGGTGGGTGGGGGGTGTCCCCCCTTCCACCTGCACAGTCTGTGAGGGGGAGGGGGGAGGTTTTTGTTTTTTTCCATTGATTTCAATGGGGACACAGTTCCCCATTGAAATCAATGGAAAAGATCCAGTACCGGTAAACCGGTATTAATCTGGTAAACCGGGTTTTTTTAATCCGGGAACTGGTAAAACTGGTACCCGGTATTTGCCCTGATGTCCCACCCCTAGTATGCGGCCCAGGGCATCATAGTAGGGTGCGGTCTGGGCTCCATGCCCAGACCGCCGGTTGTTGTTGTGAATGGCCTTTTACCCCCTCTTGAGTTCCTTGGCCTTCAACCGGCACTGTGCCATGGTCCTGTGGTGCCCCACCACCTCCATTTCCCGCACGATCTCCCAGAACATGTGTTCATTGTGCTGATTGTGCCCTCTGCCCTGGGTGCCCCTGTGTCACCGGGTCCCCTCCTCTTCAGTCCCCTTACCCGTTTCCGGGGTGCCCCCTCCCCGGCCCGGTCATTGTCCCCAGGGCGGCCTGTCCCGATGGCTGCTGCACCTCCACCTCCTCCATGTGCAGCATGACCACCTCCTCCTCTGCCTGCGCCTCCTCCACCCCCTCCTCCTCCTGCCTTGCTCTCTAGCTCACCGCCCTCCTCTCCCTGCCACCTCACTCCATCCTACCACATTTCCGTGCTGCTGTGTGCCTTTTAAATCTCCCTCCATGGCCTGTGTTGTTGCTGGTTGCCTGGCAGCGATGTTGCATGCTTTGTGCCTGGCTGGGAATCATTTTGCTTGATTCCGGCTGGTGGTTGCCGTTCAGACGTTACTTTTTATTGTTTCCCATTGGGAATCACTTTGACCACGCTTTTGGCGATGGTCTGGGCTGGAGCTCCAGAAGCGTGGTTGATTTTGACCCCTGGTGGGTATTGACTGTGATGAACATCTGGCAGCCACTGAACAGATTTCAGGGCACTTTGGCCCTGCCGCGGGATTGACCGTGGTTCACTGTGATCGACTGTGATCTTGTAACGTCTGAAAATACCCCCAGAAAGAGTCCTGGAAAAATTGTGTTTCAGAATCTCTATTCTCATAAGTTACTGTACTGGGCACAGGTTTAATTCCTCTTTAGTTGTTTCTAGAGGTGTCATTTTGAGGTGGAAAACAAACCAAAAAAATCCACAAATGTTCAGTAAAAATTCACCTTCAGAAAAGGCCTTTTTATTTTAAAACAAAAATGAACACTTTTTATTCAATACATTTCAGCAAGCTTCATTGTATAGCATCCTTTCATCTACCTATCTAATTCAGCCACAAATCAAGCTACACTCCCAGACCACTTGAAACTCCAGTCTCTCTCTTTCCCTTGGTGTTGGTCAGTTGTCCAGTTATCTAGTAGCCTTTGATAAAAAAAGCATCTTCATTCAATGCTACTAGGGAAATTGATATGTCATACAACTGTTGGAGTCCACAGCCATGTATGTTCCTTGCACCTGATAAAAGTTATATACAGGTGAGTGGGCTCATGATGCAGGAGCAATAGCGGATTTTAAAAATTAGCTGCACATCACTCTCTCTGTCCCTGGGACATCAGCCTAGTCAGAGCCCTTTAATCCAACCTGATCCAAAACACACTGAAGTGAATGAGAGAAGTCTTGCGTGGAAGACTTGTGGATCACAGATCAAAGCCATAGCTTTGCTCTTCTACCGTCTCCTTCGTCCATTTGGAAAGCTTACTGACCTGTGGGGCCTTTTCTAACATTCAAACAAAGATGCCCTAATGTTATTAATTTGAGACTGATGGTGCATTCCAGAATTTCTAACTTCCACTATTTCCAAGTAGGCATGGGAGCTTTGCTCCATGCTACTTAGATTCCAAGGATAGCATCTTTTTTAAAAAATAGTGCATGAGGATTAAGAAAACCCAAAACCTGTGACCCATAATAAATTCTGAAAAGTGAAGTTTGCTTCTGTTTGGACTTACGCATGGCTGGCCCTAGTTAATTTGCTGCACAAGACATATTTTGTCCCCCACCCCCTGCCATCCCACTCCCTGCACCTAACTTATAGAAACACTGACTGGCAACATAAAGGCCCTCTCTCCCCCTCCTCTCCTTTCCTAGATCACATGCTCTGCCTCTTCCTCCCCCCTTAATCAAATGCCATCAATTGTCCAAGATCAAATGCCACCATATGACATAAAATACCATCCATAATAATAAGTAGTAGTAGTAACGATTTATTTACGTGGCCATAAGCCATAGTAATTTATAAAACATAAAACTCTATACATTCCTCAAAGGAACTATTAAAAATAAGATAAGATAACTAAAATAAAAATAATATTCAAATATTGTCCATAGCCCTTCCATCTGTGAAGTGCATTTCCATGCATCTTCCCCCCAGTACAGGGTATGCGATATGTAATATATGTAAAGAACATAGAGCAAAGGAGGTCTCATAAAAATTACATATAAATACCCTTAGTTTATGAAACTAGGACCTTACTGTTAACACCAGCTAATCCAAGTATGTTACAGATAGATTAAACATACACAATATCACACAAGTAGATTAGCTAGGGGTGGGATGTCTGCTGTGTGCCATGATTATCCCCTGACACTTCCTCCAAGGTTTGCGATCTCGTAAATCTAGTTCTAATGACAAATGCCTGTGTCAAGAACTTCATAGTGGCATGCATAAAGTCAGGGGCATTCAAAGCATACCATAACAAATTTAAGTCTGTTCGACCAGGGTATCTCTCTAACAAAGGAGACAGAAAAAGAGTTCTAATAGAGTTAAACATTGGGCAGATGAAAAAAATATGCTGCACTATCTCTACCTCAAGAGAATCAAAGGGGCATAACCGATCTGCAAAGTCCAATCCAGATAGACGCCCCTGAAGAACATTTGCTGGTAAAGCATTAAATCGTGCACACATCATCAAATACCTGCCACGTGCAGGGGCCTTTGTTTCCAGATAGAAGGCTATCTCGTCTGGGTTGGGCAAATATTTTATAAACTCCCTAAGATGGGAAGCCTGCCTTACTACTGCTATATCAGACTGCCTGGCGGTGTCTCTGAGTCTTAATAAGATGGTTTTCCTTATCTGGTCAGGAGGCTGTGCTGACAGAGCCTCCTTTGTAAAACCCAAACGACTCAGAAACACTGTCAGGGATCTAGCCCATGAATCTTTAAAATTATCCCTGACATAAAAAGACCTTTAAACCAACCTGGGGGCCCCAAAGAATCTTAACCCAGAGCTTTAAAGCTACTTCCCAACCCCAAACATCCCAGCTCTGCTGCCCCGCCTACAACCGAGCAGCCGCCGCTGGGGTGCCCGGCGGGATGTGGAGGAGCTTCTGGAGAAATTGGAATTGAAGAGATTCCACACTAACCCTTGACAACGGTTTCCATAGGTCAGCCCCATAGAGGAGTTTAGAACGTACCTTGACATTGCATACCTGTATCGCCAAAACAACGGCCGACCTGCCTGAAGTGTTAAAATATTTGACTATGGCGCCTATCAATGGTTTGACAGAATCCATAGCCTTTTGGACATGGAGCTTCAAGGAACCTGAAGCTTGAAAATATATACTCAAGTATCTAAACAGCGGAACCTGTTGGATTTCATTCCCTATAATGCTCCAATGATATATCTTCTTAGACTTCGAAAATACAACCACCTTTGATTTTTGGTAGTTGATTTCTAGTTTATTTAACACACAATAAGAGGCAAATTTATCTAGTTGTCTCCTTAACCCTACCCTGGTTTGAGAAACCAGGGCAAGGTCGTCCGCAAAAAGCAAGCAGCCCACTGCCCTATTTGCCAACTTGGGAGGATGATAACAAGGGTTTGCCATCAGGGGAACAAGATCGTTAATAAGTATGAGCTGGCTGTGGGAGGCCACAACCAGCAGGGCCAGCCTTAAGCAGGGCCAATAGGGGCCATGGCCCAGGCCCGACAGTTGAAGGTGATCTCAAAAGGGAAGCCAGTTCTGGTAAACTTAGGACCAGTGCTCCTGAGGCCCCAGAACAGACCATTTGTGGCTCTCTGCTCACCTGCAACTGTCAGCCCTTGAGGTGGTTGCTTCCCACAGGTTCCTGCTCCCCCTCACCTTGCCTCATCTACTAGGGTGGGGATTAGGGCCATGCAGGAAGGGCCCTAACATCTTAGGGCTATGAAGGGCAGGGCCATGGGGGCCCAGCTTTTCACCTGGGACCCACAAATTCAGCCCCGACACCCAGCATATTATCTAGCTGCCCTTGATACCCTGGTACACTGAGTTGTGTGAACACCTTTGTATCACCATCAGACAGTTGCTGCTCCCATGGGCAAGTTGTCCAACATGTCCATGTTTGAGCAAGCTGCGGGCTTTCACTTTGTTCCTTCATTTGCTGCTGATCATAATGCTTTGCCAACCCCTAAAGTTTAGCCGTTTCTACAACTTTTGAACTCAACCTGACTTCTTTTCTTTAACTGTTTATATGAACTAAAGCAGGACTGACACATTTTAATTCTTGCTGTTTTAACAAGATATTATTCAAATGGTGATGGATGCATTTTTTTTAAAGAGGACAAAATGAAGTGCTTTATCTTGTTGGGCATCTATGCCTAAATATATTTGAATAAATCAATATCCACAGAGTGAAGTACAATTTTAAGGTAATTTACAATAAATGCAGATGAGAACTACTCAATAGATCTGGAATAAAAGACATATTAGTCATAATTGACCATTTGGCAATGAGTCAAGAGACACTTGATGTTCTTTTATTTGTCAGGGTAATGATAAAAAAAAACACAGCCATTTGCATTCAAGTAAAGATTGTCAGTTTGATGAGATATAAATTATAACAGCAGATACATTCCATTCATAGAAGGCTTCACATCCAGCACTTGAATGCTGACTCTGAGTTGTTGAAAGACAAGCTTACAAATCTTTATGGTAGAGATGAGAGAGCTTTAAAAGACTACTTTTTAAAACACTCAGATTTTTGGAAAGTGTTTATGTTCTAAAGAAGTAAATATCTTAGACAGATCCTGAATATGGAACATAAATGTGGTCTTTGGTCTATTAAAATAACTCGCTTTGTATCACATCAAGAAGAGCTGCCAGATTAAATACTACCTTATTTGGAACAGATGTCCCAGGGCTGGATTCTTTGTGTGATCATAGCATAAGCTTCTTCCCTTAAAAACCTGTACTTCTGTGGGGAGTCTCTTCCATCACTGAATTCTCCATGGGATAAAGTATATCAAACAAGCAACCCAACCCAATGACAAATAGTTATTGCAGTTAAGAAAGTAGTTTAGAGTGATTACAAAAGGTATTGTGTCTGAGGAAGAACAGTTCATATAGCAACTTATAAAGAGCTCACACATAAGTGACCCTAATGCATCAACTAGAGGTGTGCAATTCAGTTTTGTTATTATGATAATGAAAAAAAATGTGTGTTAATTTTTGTTATTGTAATAATGAAATGAAAATAATAAATGGGGGGGAAATGAATTTTCGTTTTTGTTATTATGAAAAAATGGGAAACACACATTTCTGGCTATAACTTTTTGTTTCTTATTCAATTCTAATGAAAACTGGGGAGATTGTACCCGCTACAGAGGGAACTATGTGTACCAAATATCAGAAAGATTGGATAAAGGGAACCAATTTTATAAGCAATTGAATTTTGTGATTTGAAGAAAAGCTGCGTACACATTCCTGGCTACAACGTCTTTGCCTTCCATCCAATTTGCATGAGACCTAGGAATATTATTGCACTCCAAGATTACCATCTCTTCCAAATTTCAGAAAGATTGGATAAAGGGTCCTGATGTATTTCTGGCTGTAACATTTTTATATTCCATCCTGTTTACATGACATTTGGCAGGAATGTATCACATACTTTTCCTATCAACTCTGCCAAACTACAGGACAATTTGATAAAGGGCCCCAATGTTATAAACAATTGATGTTGTCCCCTTGAAGACCATTATTCAGATAAATAGCAGCACATATCAGTCAGAGGCAGGCACTGGGCATGGCAGAGGGAGGAAGGAGGGAGATTAACCCAGCAGACTGACAGATATATTCACTGGCCAATTACTGCATGCTTCCAGCTTTACAGGACCAATCTATGGTGGCTTTGAGGCGGACATAACTGGGACTTCAGGCAACAAGGAAGAAGACAGGGGGATAGCATCCCAGCAATCAGGAAGCATGGTTTACACATCTAGACTGGCCAATTGTCATCACAATCACATCCTGCAGGACTGTGACAGAGGACATAAGAGAATCTCTATTGGCTCTTTCCTAATCAGATGCTTCCAACTTCCCAGTAACAAGTGGGGGAGAGAAATTGAGGTGATCACAGCACAGAATTATTATATTTGGTTGGCATTTCTTCTGGTCAATTGGCGTCACAAACAGATCTTATACCACAGTGACATGTAAGAGAATCCCTGGCATAGGCTCATTCTCTGCATATGTTGTGCAGGCGTATAAAATTGGAACCCTTTATCACATTTTTGTGGTATTTGGAAGAGATGATTCTGAAGGTGTGAGATACAGCCCTGCCAAACTTTATGTACACTGGTTGCACTATAAAGATGACACAGACAGAAATACATTTGTAAGCTAATTGCTTATGCCACCAGGACCCTTTATCCACTGCTTCTGAAAATTGGCATAGATAGTAAACTAGGGGAGGGGTATAATATTGCCAACTGTCATCCACATTAGATTGGAAACAAAGAAGTTACAGCCAGGAACTCCTGCACGCGCTCTCCACTCTTCCTCTGTCCCCTCCCTCACTCTCCCTTGTTTCTCCTGCTCACCTAACCGCCTTCAACCCTTCTCCCTCGCTGCCCCCCATGACTGGAACTCCCTCCCTACCCACATCCGCCTTGCCCCCTCCTTCCGCTCCTTCAAATCCCTCCTCAAGACCCATTTTTTCCTCGCCACCTTTCCCAATAACTGCTAGTCGTTCCTCATATGCTTACTGTCTGCCCTCCTCTGCAGACTGCTGCAACCAACCTGATTGTAACCAAGCCAAGCACACATTGAGACTTCGCATCCGCTTGAATGTTTGTCTGTCTTCTCCCCTGTCTCTCCCACTGTCCCCTCTCCCTGTCTCCCCCTCCTTGTCTTTTAGATTGTAAGCCACAGGCAGGGACAACGTCTATTTCTATGTTCAGTACAGCGCCAGGCACATGGCTGGTGCTATATAAATGTTTAATAAATAATAATAATAATAATAATAATAATGTATACACAGATTTTAGCAAAATAACATATTTCAACTACTTATAAAGTTATATTGCTTTATCCAATTTTTCTGAATTTAGCACACATAATGTGTTGTTCCATTGGAAGTACATTCCCTCCAAGTTTCATCCAAATATAATGAAAAACAAAAACATTACAGCCAAAATGTGTTTTCCATTGAAACCAATGGAAATTGAAAATGAAAGCAAAAACAAAAACGAAATTTCATTATTTACAAAAACAATTTTAAAAAAAAATTAAATGAAAAGGAATAACGACATTGGTCCCTGGTGCACACCTCTATCATCAAAATTCTTTGGTATGTGGCCATTTCCACTAATCAGTAAGGAAAAGTGGCAGGCCAGAATGAATTACACTAGCACTGGAGGAGAAGAGGCAGGATTTCATATCACAGGAATCTAGAAAATGTAATTGTCTCTGCAGGACGCACTTAGGCATGTAGAGAGCCTGCAGGAGCTGCTGGACCAAACAAGTCAAACTACAGCACAAAAAAGAGGAACCTGAGCAGCTGAAGGAGAAGGAGATTGGTTTGGAAGGAGTACAAGTTATAGTGTGTCAGTTGGGCAAAATAGGCATTTGGAATTGCCACACATCAACTCACAATGGTTCTTTTGGATGTGACACTCTGCTCGCGGATTTAAATAATCACACAGGTGGCATTTAGATGCACCGACCACAGCCATTGCAAACTGCGGCTTGCACATTGTTTTGAAACTGCATTAGTAAAACCGTGATATCGAGGTTTTACCAATGCAGTTTCAAAGCAATGCAGAAACAGCATTTTGCAACGGTGGCAGCACGTCTAAATGCCACCCATGCAACTTTTCTAAAAGCAGATTATTTAAATCCACAAGCCGAGTGTCACATCTAAAAAATGCACTCACTGATGACCAGACTACTTGACTATCTGAAGCAAACCAGAAACAGTCAAGTTACACACTACCCATTAACTATAAAGGGATTTATCCCATATTTGTCACCATAGCATCTGAGCAGCTAGGCAACCAAGGACCCTCATCCAGACTTACCAAGCTATACCTAGTGCCACCCCAATCAGCCACCTAATTTTTTTCTGACCATACAAAGTGTAGGAATATTGTGGAATTAAAAGACCTGTGTTTCTAAGAAACATTTAGCAAAGAAGCTTTAGTGCTGGACATATGGGTACACAAGCTGGAATAGACTATTCTAATTGGCTAGGATTCAAACTGATGTAGCTCAGATTTTGTTATGCAAACTGATACAGATCCTCTGTTAGGAGGATCATTCATTTCCCTGGATGAACAAATAGTTGCACTTGGATACTCTCATAACAAGAATGCCAATCCATTGTAGCACATACAGCTAATCCCTTGCCTTTGACACTTCCATCGAGAATGGCTTCCAGAAAAAGATGGTGACTGAAGTTCAGCTTATGATACTGCCTGTGCACAAAACTCCTGATGAAACTTTCAAGAACCATGCCTTGGTGGTTCTTTCTTTCAGTCAAGCCTTTCCTATGCAATCACCCCTTCAAGATCGGTTTAAAAGGTACGCACAGTCCCAGGAAATGTCAAATCAATGGACCACCTCAAGGCTTAGTCCTCGCATCGATCCTTTTTCATCTCTATATAAAATGGCCTTCCTGTAACTATTAGACATTTATTTAGGATAATGATATTTACTTGGCCACTCAATTTCCAACTTTTGCTGAGCATGAAACTTCTGCTAACCACAGTTTGTCAATTTTCATTGTTTTGCTGCTCCTGGCATTGAAAACCAAATGCTCACAAAACAGTCCCATGCAGCCATACTTCAGAATGACTCTATGGTTTGTGAGCTTCTTCACAATCTCTACCTATGTCATCATGGCCATCCAGCTTACTTGGATATAACAGATCTATGACTTTTCATAGCCATCTTGTCAAATTGGTAGCCAAAGATTGAATGCTCAACATCTTGTTAGGTAGGGTGGCAGGATGCACCTGGGACATGAAAGTTCCTCCATTAATGGTCAAGGAGCAGGGTACCGGTAGTGCAAGGAGCCAGATCCTGCAATCACTTAGCCCCAGAGTCAGCAGCCTTTCACACAGCTCCTGGGTTTCCATTTCAGTAAACTATTTGTCATGCTGTTTAGCTCTACAAGTTAAGTTTTTATATTGGTCTCGTCTCATCATGATAGTCTGTAAATATTCATCTAGTCCATTCACCATGGGCCAGATTCCCCCTCATGCAGGAGAAGCCAAAGGAAGGCACTTTATACTTAGAAATGCCTAAAAGGAATCCATCACAGAGATTTTATCAAGCTAGATTGTCATCTGTCATTTTCAGGGAAACCTGGAAGATTCTGGTAGGGCAAACTTAAGGTTTGTAAGAAGGAATGTGCCTTGTGCTTCAGAGGTAAAGAGTAAGTAAGTGGGAAAATGCTGAAGGCCCATTCCACACAGTTATGAGACAATCTCTAGGCAAGTCTATATTCCAATGCTTATGCCTCTCTAGTTTTAACTCTTTCTAACACTTCTCTTAGAAGACTCTTTCCCACTTCAGTATATCACACCATTAGGTTTTTTATGTGTGTGTTCTTTTTAAACATCCAACCTAAATTTTGCTGCTCATAATTTTATTCCATTGCTCCTTGGGTGTTTTTAAATGAGCAAAATGATGGGGGATGGTGGGTCTGTGGCCGCTGAGTGGCACTGTCACGGAGCGCTCACCCAGGTGGAACATGTGGAGAGGGATTCAGTCAACTCCCAGCATGGCAAGATGCCATGCATTCCCTCTGCCACAGACCATAAGTGGGTGCTCTGTGGCTCCGCACACATCTCCCTGTTCCACCTTCAGACAGGCGGGCAGATCCATGGCTCCTGGGTGGCCATGCAAGGTAGCATCTCGTCTAAAAAAATCCCTAGTCACACCCCTCTGTGCCACATCTAAAATATTTATTACCCTATGGGTGATTTCAGATGTTATGCGGCCCCGATTCACCACAGTGGATTCCATGCGGTGGTGAACTGAAGAACCACCGCCCATGGTCAAAAGAAGCCCCGAACAGACATTACGGGACCGGGACCACGGCAGGGAATCGGGCCGACAGATCACGGACTGGGGCAGTGCAACAGACATGCCGCCGATACCCAGCCGTGGTCAAAACACCCATAAGACACCGGGCAGGGACGGGACACAGGCATGGCCACCTGAGGGCAAACGAAGCCAGAAGGCACAAAAGAGAACGCCCACACAAGGGAAATGGGAAGGGAGGTGGGAGAGGGAGAAGAGTCGGCCAGGTACCACACACAACAGGCACACAGACAATGGGGGAACAGTGGAACACACAGCACAAACACACGCCCGGGCACGCACACACACCCAGAAGGGAAAGGAAGGGAAGGGGGGACACAGGTAGCCGGACAACACACAAGGCACACAGGGCAGAGGAGGGGGGCACAGAACAGAGGAGAGGGGGGGAAATGGCACAGGGGCACAGCTAGACACAGGCAATGGCAACCACAACCCCCACAGCAGAACTGTCCGCACAGGTGCCCCCACAGCAACACAGGCAGTCCCAGAATGGGGGCCCCAGGAGCTCGGGCCCAAGGCACAGCGGGAGCCCACACGACACAGGGAGCAGCCCGAGAACGGTCCAGGAGGCACACTCGGACCCCACACGCCGGGTAGGGGTTGATGGAGGGCAGGCAGGAGAGTGGTGCAGCGCAGCAGGTCTAAAGACACAGACACCCCCCCCAGGAGGAAGCTGGGAGGGGCAATCTGGGGGCCCCAGAACCCCAAGGTCACACAGGCACCCAAGGGGGGGTGCTGGGGCCACAGGAGGGAGCGCTGGCGGGTGAGGACAGGCAGCTGAACCCAGGTGACTCAGGGAGGCCATGCAGAGAGTGAGACCCAGGCACCGGGGAAGGAAACCACGGAGGGGAACACTGGGTGCAGAGGAAGACAGGGGGGCCCCGGAGGGGGCCCAGGGCCCAAGGCAGGGGCAGTAGCACCCCAGGAAGCAGGCAGCACAGCAGCATGGCAGGGACATCAGGGAGGGAGATGGCCGTGGAATACGGCCCCCTGGCGGGGGCAGAAGCACACATGGGAGCAGGCAACTGGGGGCCGGGAGGCACACTGGGACTCTCAGCCAGCTGGTGGGGGCCACGATAGGCCCAGGGGCTGGGTGCCCCACCCGGTGAACCAGGTGGGACCAATGGATCATGCCCCGGCAGTACCCCAACAAGAACATGTGGTGGGTGATCAGGTAGTAAGCCTTGAAAGGATCCTGCATGGACAGCCCCAACTGCACATCCGAACGGGACCACACGCCCAACAGCGCTGACAGCTCCGCCGCGGTAGGCTCAGACATGCAGCAGTCAGCAGCAGGGACCACGGAAGCTGTCCCAGCTCCAACAGCCAGTGATACACCGCCCCATGAGAGCACTGGTACCCATGGGCCCTGTGAACACAGTCAAAGTAGGACACGGCCAAGGCAGGAGCCCCCCTCCGCAAGGCAGATCGTGTAAGTGGCCAGGCTGCACACAGACAGGGCGGACACAGTCTCAGCCAAAGACCAGGCCACATGGGAGCACCTCATCTCTGGGATGTGCCCATCGGGGAAGGGAACCAGACCCAGCATCTCCGCATGCAGCCAGCAATCCCGGGCATTCGCCTCATAGCCAAAGTAACGAAGCCCAGAGCTCAGGCTCACATAAGCACCCAACTGGCTGTCCAGGCAGCCCAGGAGCAGCTGGATGGCCGGGGTATGCCACAGGTCACACAGGGCCATGGTCTCGCGGAAGGTCCAGCTATAGGGGGCCCCATGGGGGCCGGGAAGTGGGAGCCCATTGGAAGCACAACCAGCCATGATCTAGCCAGACAGGGAGAATAACACCATGGACAGGGGGGCACACATTCCCCGCAGGGCCGGGGGGGGGCTCTGAGGGGTCCCAAGGACAAGCTAGGCGGCCACGGGCAGCAACAATGTATAGCAACAGAGTGAGGCTTAGGGTGCGGACCCAGCACAGTTGCAGGAAACAAGTGCCCAGACAGGACCGCCAACACATTAATCAGGCCGGCAAGGACATGGTGTTGCAAACAGGGAGAGGTGAGGGGTGATGGCAGATGGCATGTAGCTGTAACAGGAACGCATGGCCGCGCACACCCGTCCGTGCACCAGGCACCATGCAAGGACAGCAGGTGCACTCAACAGCACACCCAGGGCCACCTGCCCTGCAGTGGGAGGCCTGAGCAGCTGGGGGCGGGGCACTGGCCAACCCAGGCCATTACCAGGCCGGCATATCCCACCCCCAACCCCTGGGGCTGCCAACACCATGGAGTGGGACAGGGCAGCCACCTACTGGATGCACCTCACGCTCACAGCTGAGTGGTATTGTGCCTACACTGATCAGCTGCATATCTTTACCACAGAGGTGCACCTGGGTGCTCGCCTGCGGGTTTCCGTGGCCTGGAGTGCTGCACAGGCCCGCAGGGCCCACCACGGCTGCAGGCGCACCTTGGCCCACTCAGGGCTCAGAGGGTGGCCGGGGCTGACCAGCTGGCCATGAGCCGGGGCTGGAGCAGGGCAGCGGCGATCCGCGAGGTGGCCAGGCACCTCCAATGGGGGAGGGAGACCTTGCGCCATGCCGCCCTGCTCGCTATTCCCATTGACCGGCAGATATGGGTCACAGAGTGGGCAGAGGGCTGGTGGGCCAGGGTGCTGGCCCAGTGGGACGAGGCAGTCTGGAGGGCCCACTTTAGGATGAACAAGCTCACCTTGCTGCAGCTCTCTGAGCTCCTCACGCCCTGGCTGGAGCACCAGCACATCCCCATGCGGACCCCCATCCCCATGGTCCAGTGGGTGGCCATTGGGGTCTGGGCCCTAGAAACACCCAACTCCTGCTGGTCTGTTTCCCAGCACTTCAGGGTCAGCCTGAGTATCGTTGCCTGCATCCTCCAGGATGTCTGCAACACTGTGGAGGGCGTGCTCCTGGACAGAGCGATCCAGCTGGTGGACCAGGGGGCAGTGATGGCTGGAGGCTTCCCCAACTGCATGGGTGCTGTGGACGGTACCCACATTGAGATCCTCCGCAGGGGAGGCCTTGAAGTATGTCAACAGGCACGGGTATCACTCACTGCAGCTGCAGGCAGTTGTGGATCATTGGGGGAGGTTCATCGACATCTTTACGGGCAACTCTGGCTGCAGTCACGATACCTGGATCATGACCATCTCCCCCTTCTATGCCCGGATGTTCCAGGGGGACTTTGCCAACATGGGGATGACCCGGATCGAGGGGGTACCAATGACCCCCTGTATCCTGGGTGACCCAGCCTATCCCCTCACCCGGTGGCTAATGAAGGTGTACCCAGTTGCCCGCAACCCTGTGGAGATGCTGTACAATTCCCGCCTGTGTTCCAGCAGGACCGTGGTGGAGCGGGCCTTCGGGGCCCTCAAGTAGCACTGGAGGAGCCTTGCTGGGTGGCTGGACTACACTGTGGAGACCTCAGACATGGTGATCGGTGCCTGCTGTGTGCTGCACAATGTGTGCAAGACCGAGGGGGAAGCCCTGGAATACCCCAAGCCCATCCGCCCCCGCCCCCCCGGCCCTGTGCCACTGTTCATGAATGCAGACAACCCAAGGGAGTACCGTTAGGCTAAGCACATCTGTGCCACCCTGGCGAGGTATATCATCCAGGAGGCCGAGGCATAAGGGCACTCACCACCTGGCCCACCCCCGCCAGGGTCATCCCCTACACGGACTGCAACCCCAACCCCCCCCATCCCTCCTGTCATCCAGAAATGGTCACAGGAAGCAATACAGTTGCCAAAGCATTTATTTCACCCCCTACGTACAGGTGTACCTGACCCCACCCCCTCCACCCCCACCAGCCCCCACCCCCCTAGTGCCCCCCTCAGATCGCCCTCCCCCTTCCCCCCATCCCCTACATTTCTGGTGATGCCCCCTCAAGCGCACAGTGGTCGCCACGGAGCTTTGGGAGCTCGCCTCCCCCCCACTGTCTGTGTCCCCATCAGTGTCCTTGGATGCCTCATGGGCCAACAGGGTGGCCGGCGGTTGGGGGGAGGGAGGGCCTGGGACCCAGGGGGGTCAGGACCTGGGGGGGCCCCCTGAGTCGATGCACCTTCTGTAGGGCTGGGGGGACTTGGAGGTGGATGTGTGGCCCCTGCAGGCATGGAGGTGGCTAGGGCAGTTGGGGGGGCACCGAGGGGCCCGGCATGGGGCCCTGGGCAGGCGAGGTGGCTGCCATCACATATGCACACATGGTGCCCATGTGCCGGAGCAGGGAGGTCCCGATATCGTGGGACCTATCCATTTTGGCTGAGTTCTCCTGCACCATCCCTGTGATGGCCTGCTCCAGCCACCCGAGTGCTTCCACCTGCCTGCTGTGCTCCCGGCACTCCCGCCTCCGCTCCAGGTGCACCTCTGCCTGGAGCCTCATGTCCCGTGCCTCCACCCGTTCCAGGGAGTGGCTCAATGGCCACCTCCAGCTGGTCCATGGCCGCTATCATCCAGTCCCCCTGTTCAGCCGCGGTGCAAACAATGTCCTCCGCCTGGTCCTTCCTCTGGTGGAGGACCCATGCCCGGTACTCCCCCATGCACTGTGCTGGGGGCATGGGTCCGAGTGACTGTGGCTGTTTGGGTTGACCTGTAGGGTATGCAAAGGTGAGTCACCTGTCACCCTGGGCGCCCACCCCCTGGCCCTGGGATGGGCCTGGGGCTCTGGGGCCCCCTAGGGGTGTCACCTGGCCTCTTCCCCCCCTCCTGGACCCCTTGCCCCCCCCGGCCTGTGTGCCTCACCTGGTTCCTCCACCTGCTGCCTGGACTCCTTGGTGCCGGCCTCCTCACCCACCTGACTCTGGTGCTGGGGTGTCCTGTGCGCTGTGGGCAAATGGGGTGGTGGTTGGTGTAGGGGTGTCCGGGTGGCTGGGCAGGGCCCCGGGACCCCTTTCCGACTTGTTGGGGGGGCTGGGGCTGCCCCCAGTCCATGCATCCCCCCCTGCCCATGGGCCCCCAGTCCCTCTCCCCTCCCAGCAGCTCGCTTACCCTCTATGACTGTCTGGGATCCCTCCAAGGCTGGCCTTTCTGTGTTGGTGTACTCCCCCTGGGACCACTGGCTGAGGGTGATGAGGGTGCCGGCCTCAGACTCCACCTGTCCGGCCTGGGGGCTCTCTGGGCTGCTGTCTGGGGGGTGCCTGCAGGTTCCTGAGGTCCCAGGGCATTCCTCCTGGGGGTCCGGGGCCCTGGAGCATGTGCCTTCATGGGGGGCGGTGAGTGGAGGGGGTACCTCAGCCCATTCCCTGCCCTGGACCACAGCGCTCCCCTCGAGGTGTGGGGTGACAATCGAGCCCTTCATATGCAGTATGCAGTCCAGGGCATCATAGAAGGGGGCAGTCCGGGCTCCATGTCCAGACCACTGATTGGTGTCCCGTATGGTCTTGTACCCCCTCTTCAGCTCCTTGACCTTTGAGCGGCACTGGGCCACTGTCCAGTGGTGCCCCGCTGCCCCCATTTCCCACACTATGTCCTCGTAGACATGCTTGTTCCGCTGGTTGAGCGCTAGCTCCAGCTGGTATTCCAGGGTCCCCCAGATCTGGATGAAGTCCCGGGTCTCCTGCAACCCCCACTGGCCCCCTCAGTGGTAGGGCCTTCTCCCCCATCTCCCCTGTTGGTCCTCCTCCTTCTTCGCCTGTGCTGGGTCGGTGTCCTCCAGGGGCTCAGCCACCCGGGCCAGTTTCTGTGTCTGCAGGATGCAGGGGGGGTTATGATTGGGTGTGGTTCTGCCCCCTCCGTCCCGTGGCCCACCCCCTTTCCCCTCCTCCCTGCCAGGTGCCCGGCCGGGTCCCCTGACCCCCCTTGGTGCCCCTGTGCCACCCGTTCCCCTCCCCTTGGCTCCCCTTACCTGTTTCTGGGGTGCCTCCTCCCCCGGTCCAGCTGATGTCCCCGGGGTGGCCTGTCCCAGATGCTGCTGCTGCTACTGTTGTCCCTCCGCCTCCTCCATCCACAGCACGACCACCACCTCCCCCTCCTCCGCCTGTGCTTCCTCCACCACCGCCATTGCCTCCTTTTCCTCCTCCCTCGCTCTGTCTCCCACCGCTCTCCTCTGCCTCCCTCCTTGCTCCTTCCTGCCACGTTTCCCTGCTGTGGTTTGCCCTTTCAATCTCCCTCCAGTGCCTGTGTTGTTGCTGGTTGCCTGGCAGCGATGCTGCATGCTTTGTCCCTGGCTGGGAATAATTTCCTTTGCTTCCAGCCGGTGGTTGCCGTCCAGACGTTACTTTTTGTTGTTTCCCGCTGGGAATCTCTTTGACCACGCTTTCAGAGATGGGGTGATTTCAGACATTACGAGATCACGATCAACCACAGTGAACCACGGTCAATTCCGCGGCGGGGCCAAAGCAGCCTGCATGTCTGTTTGGTGGTTGCCAGATGTTCACCACAGTCAATACCCACAAGGGGTCAAAATCAACCATGCTTCCGGAGCTCCGGCCTGGATCATCTCCAAAAGCGTGGTCAAAGAGATTCCCAACGGGAAACAAAAAAAAGTAATGTCTGAATGGCAACCACCGGCCAGAACCAAAGACAATGATTCCCAGCCGGGGACAAAGCACGCAGCGTCGCTGCCAGACAACCAGCAACAACACAGACCGGGGAGGAAGATTTAAAGGGCACACAACAGCAGCCAGGACGAGCCACCCCAGCGCCTTCTGGGTGCTTTGACCACGGCCCAGCCCGGGATCAGCGTAATGTCTGTTGCGCTGCCCCGGGCCGTGGTCCGGTGGTCTGATTCCCTACCGTGGTCCCGGTCCATCCCATCATGTCTGTTTGGGACTTTCCTTGACCACAGGGGGTGGTTAATCTGTTCACCCCTGCTGGGAATCCACTGTGGTGAATTGTGACTGCGTAATGTCTGAAATCACCCTCGGTCCGGGGGGGAACTCTGGAAGCATGGGGTATTTTCAGACGTTACGAGATCACAGTGAACCACGCTCAATTCCGTGTGGTGGCTGTGATCACGTAACGTCTGTTGGGGGAAATGGATGTTTCCCCCCCCCCGATGTTACCACGGCATGGGATTGAATTCAACACATGAGCGGCCGAAGCGGTGGGACCGGAGGCCACCACATGTTGAATGCAATCCCATGCCGGGGTGAACCCCGGCGTCTCGTCTGGTCGGGCGCCACGGCCTGGGATCACTGGCGGGACCCCGGACCGTGGTGAATCCAGCCTGATGCGGTGGCCGCATTGGCCCTGCCACCTGCCCGTCTCCCCAGAGGGCGGGCAGCGGGGAGCGGGGAGGGGGCGGGGCCATGCGGCCGCACATTGTGCCGCACGGCCCCGCCCCCTCCCCAATTCCCCGCCGGGATCCCCCCGGCACGTCTGTTGCGGCGTGACGGGGTGATCCTGGCAGGGAAGGAATCGGGTGATTTTGGTACGGGGCCGATGGGCCCCGTAACGTCTGAAATCACCCATGGTTGATTTTGACCCCATGTGGGTATTGACTGTGGTGAACATCTGGCGGCTGCCGAACAGACGTTCGGGGCGCTTTGGCCCCGCCACGGGATTGAGCGTGGTTCACTGTGGTTGAGCTTGATCTCGTAATGTCTGAAAATACCCTATGTTGCAAGTTTAGCCATCATTTTGAAGTTCATCTATCACCGTTACAAATATCTCATATATAGCCCTTTAAAAATGCAAATTCTCCCCTTGGTCGTCTTTTCTGAGTGGGAACAATTTAAATTATGAAAAAATCTCAATACTCAGGTGAATCACCCTTCATTTTCTTTAACTTCTATCTCTCTCTCTTTTTTTTAATCTTGCACCAAAGTAGAAAAAGAACTTTCAGGCCCACTTAAACAAATCAATTTTAGCTGAAAGTAATGCAGTATTTTGCTTTGTAATAAATTAATGTAGTGCTTTTGAATGCTTCTTAGACACTCCTGCTGTTGTGAGGGAGAGTAGAATGCAGATTTAGCATAATTATTAACTGTAATTTGTGTGCTTCGTGGCATGATATTGGAGAAAAATACATCAAAACAGAATTTTAAAAAACAAATGGACCATGCTTGGTAATGGCACAGATCAATCTTAGAGAAGTGCTGTGTAATATACAATAAGTTATTAATAATGATGATAAAAGATCCTTTCTGTTCCATCTCACTTATTTGACTTCTGCCCGGACTGTACCAGTGCTGACTAGTCTTCCTGGAGAAGAATTCATAGCACTCATAAGGAAAAATAAAGAGTATATTTACGGCTAATGTGAGATAATCCACTTTTTACATGCAGAGCTAATAGGTGAATGAAATCGTACACGCGCTATACTTTTCAAAAATGAGAACATGTCATATTGTACCTCTTGTTTTGGGGTTGATGGTTTCACTACAAATTGGAGTGCTTTTATAAATTTATAATGTGTCAGTGGAAAAGTTAGGGATTATAAATAAAAGGGATGATTTAGTAGTCTTTAGGATTACTACAAGACTGTTACATTTTCAGGACGAACTATATTCTTTTAATCATAATGCATCTTACTTTAGGTAGAGATCAAACAATGTCAAGTACACAAGAAAGGACAAGAGGAAATCCCTTCTCTGGCCCTTTTTCCAGGAGATGCGCCCTGCATGGACACCCATCATCCATGCAGGGGAGCATCCTGTATAAATGTGGGGGTGCATGGGTGCACACTCTTGTAACCCATGCATCCCCATCCACCCCCACCACCCCCACACAAAGCAAATGGCATAAATGCAGTTTGCTCCATGCTTGTGGATTGGTGTGCACTGTTGTGCACCCATAGCAGCGTACACACGAACAGCCCCCCCAGTCGCGACCCATTTAAAAAGGGCCACCGGATGTTTTTTTCTTCTGGCACGTGCTGTAGCATTTTTGTCTCCTACAAATGTCAAATGTGCTGGACAATCTCCTTGGTCTTGTTCTGGTGAGCATAGTTTAGGCAGGGTAGTTTCTTTGAAAGAGTTTATTTGAAGTAACTACCTCCCCATGGCCACTTCCGTGAGCAGGGTGAATCGGTGGCTAAATAGCTCCTTCTTTCCCCTTATCTCCCTGTCCAGTTTCCTGAGCAATTTGTTTCCTAACTGTTTCTAAATTGTGATGGGTGGAATGCTGAAGGGGGGGGGAGGAATGCATGGATCATGGTAAAGGAGGCAGCAGGAAGACAACCTTCCCCTTCCACTACAAACAATAAACGCTAATGAGGTAGATACTAGGGATGTGAATATGTAATGCTTTCTATTAGTTACGAAAACGAATGGAGACCCATTAGTATTCGTAAATAATGTTACAAAAACATGAATATCAAACAATTGTCATTTGCTTTCATCTGTTTTGGTTTCAAAATTTTAAAACAAAACAAAACTGTGCATTCGCAAATGGCTACCGGGGCTGCTCTGTGCATGCACAGTAATTTTTTATTTTATTTTTGTAAAAAAAAAAAAACAACCAACCAAAATGAACATTTTGTTTATGAAAGCCCCCGAAAATGAAGCTTTTTTGTAAATGAAAATGAAAACTAAAAATGAATAGGGTGCCTTCTGCTCTCTCCTCACTATAACTCCACTGTTTTGTGGATGCAAGTACCAGTACCGGTAAGTACCAGTGGAGTAAGTACTCCACTTTTTTGTGGAGGTAAGTCCCACCCTTTGTTCTGCTTGTGGGGAACAAAGGGGCAGTTACAGTTAGGCACAAGGCCTTTATTGCCAAGAAAAAATGTTGGTGTGAACAAGCCCCTTGAAAATTATGTGATATAGGGTATTTTCAGATGTGACCGGGCCAAATGGCCCCGTCACGAAGTCCCCCACTGGGACGACCCCTCACACCCTAACAGATGTGTCGGGGGATCCCGGCGGGGAATTGGGGAGGGGGCGGGGCTGCACGGTGCAATGTGCGGCTGCACAGCCCCGCCCCCTCCACGCTCCCCACCGCCTGCCCTCTGGAGAGACGGGCGGCCTCCACAGCCAATGCGGCCACAGCACTCGCCCAATTTGGCCGCAAGCCGGAATCCCTACGGGGATTCCGGGCCGTGGCCGTCGTCCAGAAGTGATGGCGGGGTTCATCACCGCGGGGAATCGCCTTTGTCACGCGACCGCCGCTGGTTCCGCCACTTTGGCCGCTCACATGGCGAAAGTGATTCCGCGCCATGGTAAAATCTGGGGGGAACATTCATTCCCCCCCAACAGACGTTCCATGATCACAGCCACCACAGTGAATTGACTGTGGTTGACTGTGATCTCGTAACATCTGAAAATACCCATAGAAAACAAGAGTCATGACTCTTGCCGGACTAAATGTCATTGCCCGGAGTTGGAAAACTGCGAAAGACATCTCAGAGACGGCATGGCTGAAATGCATGTGGTACATGTACTCGATGGAAAAACTAGCAGCCACGCAGGAGAATAAAACTAAGAAATTTACAACCAAGCGGTTCACATGCATAGAGGCCATCCAAGGAAAAACCCTCCAAGAAGAATTTAAGTCATACTTGGTAGATTACAATGTATGAAACCTGAAAAGTATAACGGACACCAATATGGAGAAATCCAGAGCCTTGACATGTGTTTGATTGTTTACTTGTAGTTGTTATATGTGTTTTGAGTTTTACAATAAAACTATATTTAAAAAAATTAAAAGAAAATTGAGGAAGGTCTGTACTTTGATTCAGTCCACATGTGCTAATCTGAAAAGGCATTAGGTATTTGCTCTTCTTCTAATTAAACTTTAATTTACTTTAACTTTAAACCAGCAAACAGCACAATAATTTTCCTTTCTATTACATGGTTTTTATTATAATTTTCCTTTCTATTAATTAAATGATTATTCTATACTTAATTACATTTCTCCTTCTCCAAACCTATATTTCCTTCACTAGCTCCTATTTTGCTTCCATCACTGCACTAACATTCCAAACAGCCGAAGAGGGATCAGCCCTGCCACTCAGCAAATAAACTCGACCTCCTCGTGCGCGCGCACACACACACCCCTCTCCCAACACTCCAAGTGCATAAAGAGCCTGGGATAGTTTATTATTCCATTTAGGGTATTTTCAAATATGATGGTACCACAGCTGGCCACGCTTACTCCAGCATGGCCACCCATGGTGGTATCACGTCTGTTCCTGCCCAGCAGACATTTGCTGCAAGTGGGAGTATAGTTTACCCCAAACCATGGGAGGGTAACTCCAGGTTGTGCGCTGGGCTGCCTGCCAGTGCACAACCTGGGGTTGACCTTGCCACGGTCCAGCGAAGGCACCCCCAGACTGTGGTAGAGCGGGCTTGGCCTGATTCTCTGTGGTAGAGTGGGCTCGGCCTGATCCTGCCCATGGTGAGGGCTCTCACCACGGGCAGGATCAAAGCGTGGCAGCTCTTCGAGCCATCACATTTGGAAATACCCTTATTTTCTTGTCAGTCCATCATTTCCCATTGTCCCTTTAAGTGCTCTTTCTGGGAGGAAATCAGTAAGGAAGTGGCCAAGGTTTGAAAACTGCTCTCTCTCTCTGGACTTTGACCCCATGAAGGAGGGACACTGGGATTCAGCACCCAAAGAGGAACTATCCCTTCTGTATAGGGACTTTTTGGAGGTATATCCTAATCACAATAACTTCCTAACAACCTCTCTGTCCTCCTCCAACTTTGGTCTAGGTATAGATTTTTGAGTTCTGTTCTCAATGCTCTTTTATTAAACTTGGATTCAGTAAATCCAAGCTAATTCATACTTTGCCAGAGTTTTCCCATATAATAGACAGTGTGGGTTTTTTCCCCTAATGATCTTTTCGAAGTGTCTGCAAAAAAGCATTTTTCTGCTGCTGCTGGATGGTTTTAATTTATTTAAATTTCTTATCCTGCCCTTCTCTCCAAAAGTGGCACACAATGTCTTTATTTGTTTATTTTATTTAAAACTCTTATACCCCATCCTCTCTGACCACAGGCAGCTGGGGGTGGCTTTCAACAATAAAAACAAAATAATAATAATTCAATTTGAGTATGACATAATATAATATCCCCCCATCATCCCATCTGCCCCCCCCCCCATTCCATCCCTCCCTCCCATGCCTGGCAGAACAGTCAGGTTTTACAAGGCCAATGAAAAGTCAGCATGTCTGGAGCCTCCTCTGGGAGGGAGTTCCACAGCTGAGGTGAGACCACCAAGAACACCCTCTTCATAGTGCCCCTCCAATTTACTCAGGGGACCTCAAAGAAGACGCCTCCAGCAGGACCCGGGGAGTGAGGTGGTCCTGCAGATAGGTCAGGCCAAGGCCGTGTAGGGCTCTAAAGGTGAGAACCAACACCATGAATCGGGCCTAGAAGAAGATAGGCAGCCAGTGCAGAGAACAGAGTACTGGCGTAATGTGCTCCCAGCGACCCAACCCCGTAAGGTGCTGGGCTGCCGCATTCTGCACCAACTACAGCCTCTGGACCATCACCAAGGGTAGCCCCATGTACAGCACATTGCAGTCTTGAGGTAACAAAAACATGAATGATGGTGGCCAGGTTAGAGTCTGAGACATAAAGCTGAAGCCACCGTACCAGATGTAACTGGCAGAAAGCCCCCTTCATCACCATCTCCAACTGGATATCCAAGCAGAGCCAGGAATCCAGGAGCACCCCTTAACTCTGCACCTGGGAGACCAGCAGGGGAGAAACCCCATCAATGATGGGATGTCAGAGCCGCCTGCTGCAGCCACCACTGTAGCCGGCTCTGGAGCCCTGGAGCACACTGGAGAGCCGCTTCCCCCACCCACAGCCCAGCCACTGTACCACCAACAGTAGAGATGATCGCAGTGGCACTGGAAGCCTCCCCACAACAGCGGGTTGCCAGGGCAACCAGACCTGACGCCCCACAGACGCCCAGCCAGGGACCTCACATAGCGTGAGGTCAGTGCTTGAGCCAGTGTGGCACGCCACACAGCAGTAGGCACACAACAGGGCTGAGTCTGCACTATAAACCCCAGTACTGTGAGGCACACAGTACCGGTAATTAGAGTATGAGAAGCTGGCCCCTACCTAAGCTAAGTGTGGTTTCGTTTATCTGTTGTATACTTACCTGGAGTTGTAGTGATTGCTATTGTGTTGTTCTTTGTTTCCTCTCCTGTGACTAAGTCCATGAGTGTGAGTTGAGAATGCAGAATGCTAGCCCCTTCCCCCTCCTGATTCTCTTCCCTTCCGCCTCAGAGAACGTAAGCCCTGTTCCCTACCACTTTGAACCTTGGTCCCTTCCCCCTCAACCCCACACCTCCGTCACCTGTTTTCCCTTCCCCTGTGGACTGTGGGGTGTCTGTGGTGTGCGTGCAGGGCATGAGGCCATACGCTCACTGAACCGCTCTGTGCCCTATGATGATAGAGGCCTGGTCTCATTGAGATCTAAAGGCTATAACACTATCCTGATGGGCTTGTTTCCCAAGTATCCCCTAACAGAGCAAGAGGTTGGGCTTATTGTACGTGCGTGGATCCCTATAGAGTGTTTCCCCTACTCTCGTCCTTCTTCTTCCCTTCTCTCCCCCTTCCCAGTGACATGGGGGAAGTCACATTCCCCACTCTCCCCACCAACATTACCTCCGTCTTGTCAGGATCCAGCTTCAGTTGCCTCTGCCTCATCCAGTCCCCCACATCCATCAAACACTGGGAAAGCACAGAGACTGCCAGGCCTGGGTCAGATGAAAATGAGAGGTACAGCTGAGTGTCATCGGCATAATGACGACAACTCACTCCGAACTGCCTCACGACCTCACCTAATGGCTGCATGTACACATTTGTGTTTCAAAATTGTTGGAAGTCACCCCGGGCTGCATGGCAGGAGGGGCGGGGTATAAATTTATTAAATAAATAAATAAATAAATAAACAAACAAGAGTGGGGACTGAATAGAACCTTGTGGGACACCACACAAGAGGTCACGGGGGGAAGATGCCTTATCCCCCAGCACCACCCATTGGGTCCTACTGGCTAGGTAGGAACAGAACCTTTGTAGAACTGTCCCAACCAATCCTGCCTAGTCTCACAAGTAAGTCACCAACAGCTCATGATCAACCGTGTCAAAAGTTGCTGAGAGATTCAATAGGACCAGTAAGGTCGAACATCCCTGGTCCATCCCCCGGCACAGGTCGTCAACCAAGGCCACAAGTGCAGTCTCAGTGCCATACCCTGGGTGAAAGCTGGACTGGGAGGGATCTAGAAAACTGAGGCTATCTAGATGCTGGGCCACCACCCATTCAATAACAGTCCCTAAAAAGGGAAGGTTAGAGACTGACCGATAAGTGGTGAGTGAATCAACATCAAGTGATGGTTTCTTGAGCAGAGGCTGGACCACCACCTCCTTCAAACATTCCGGCACTCTGCCTCCCAAAGGGAGACATCTCCCAGCAGGCCTTGACCAACCAGGATGGGCACAGATCCAATTCACAACAGGTGACCCTAACTTCCCCCAGAACATCCACAGCCCCCACTGGTAGGCGCAGCACCTCCTGAAACAGATCCCATGAAACCAGACCAGACGGGGCTTCCACACCCTCTGATTCTCCTCCTTCTGCAGAAACTACACCACCGAAGTACAATGGTAAAATATAAAAAATACACATAAAACAAATTTTAAAAAACATAAAAGACACCACACAACCCCAAACCATTCCCCCAACCCAGTTCCACACCAACACTCCCACCCTCTGACTCACCCTTTACCCCCACAACTCCCTCCCCCTGTCCTAGCCCCCACTGCCAAACACTCTTGTGAATAAGATTGTTTTACACTGCCTCCTAAAGGTCCTCAAGCCTGGGCATAAACAGACCTCCAGGGGGAGGGTGTTCCACAGCTGTGGCATTACAGCCAAAAACATCCTCCTCGTCATGGAGACCAAGTTAAAAACTGGTACCCCCAGATGGGCATTCCCAGCCAACTGTAGAGGCCATGACAGGACATGATAGGCTAGGCGATCTGCCAGATAAGTGCTGTTTACCTCATTAGGACTCTCTTTCCATTTTTTAAAGGATGCCTTTTTGGCTCCAATAGACTCCAATAGGAGCCTCTTCCTACCTTCTTCCTACATTTGGTCCTCTTCCTACCTTTTTAAATTTGTGGAATACATTTAATCTGATCTTTCAAGATTAAATATATTTTAATTGCATATCATCTGGAGAAGGTTGGCAATACAGCGTAGACTAATGCACATCCAGCCAGGTTAATCTGGGCTAATGTGCACCCTCCTATCTGCTAAGCCCTACCCAGTCTAGCCACGAGACAAGGTTTGAGGATCAGGCCTGGAGAAGCACGCTCAGGCTGGCTGGCAAACAGCTGATTAGAGGGGCCTGGAGGATTGCACTCACCTGGGCTGCCAAACAGCTGATCGGGGGGTGGGCAGAGGAGCACACTCACCTGGCCCAGATGACCGTGCATCAAAAGCATATAAACTTTTAGTTTGATCCACCATTGTCATTAAGCTTGGACTGGTGTATTGATTAGACAATCAGTGTTCTTATACTTTTAACAAAGAAGCTTTGAAAATGGTCCCCAGTGTCTGGAGCTTTAAGAAACACTATCTTTAGCGGTTTAGTTTTCAGCACAATTTCACAGATTTATTTTGCAAAGTAAATCATTGTTTATGAGAATCAGTTTATATGGCAATGTCTAATTATCTTTTGTACTATCGACAGTTTTCATACATTAAGAGAACTGTAGCTCATGACATTTCCATAGCTTATGTATGTTTTGTGTTTATATATCATTCTCTGTGAGGTGTGCGCATGTGAACCTTTTACTTGTCTGTCAGAATTATTCAACAATTATGCTTGATGTGTTATCTTCCAAAACCATAAATAAAATATTTGCCTAAGACAAAGAAGAAAACTGGTGTGTTATATTTAGCAGCTTTCCTTGTCTATGTGACTCACCTTTCAACATAGATATAATACTGATTTGGGCATTGATAAGTTTTTCTTCACTGTAAGTGAAAAGGGAGATAACTTTCTTTTGAGCAATACAACAATAGTAGCTGGGAAGTTATATGACCAAGAACCCAGTTTCCCAGATCCTGGTTAGAATCCATTCCAATTGTGTCGTGAAAATATCCATGTTAATAACAGTAGTAAGTTCCTCCTAGCAGACAATTCTCCTAGAGTATCGAATACACTCCACCTGTCAAAACAGTGACATATAAATCAGCTGCTCCTTTGAGAAAATGAGCAATCTGCACAGGAGGGGATCAGGAATCCTGGTGGAAGGAAACAAGACAGGAAAGTAACACACACAAAAAACCAATTAGCCACAACACAAAAAGCTACTAGAAAATAAATGGTATTGTTTATTAGACATGCACAGGTCTCAGCACACCAAAGGGTTCATCAGCACTTTCAGTGCAAGTGTCATTTTGCAGGCGCTTGGATTACAACGAAAAGCTGGCAAACCAGGTTTTGGCCTGATAGCAAGTAGTTTAACAGTTTTCAAACCCTTCTGGATGTGATGAGTTTTTTGTTTTGTTTTTTAAAGGTCTTCTGACTGTTTCAATCTTTAGAAATGGTGGTGTTGGAAAGGATGTTGTGCAGGGTTTCATTACTGTGTTTGCTGAATCAGGACCATTTCTATTTCTGTAGCACATGGGACGTTTAAGTAGCTCCATTCAGCAGCGGCACAAGGATTTTTGCCACCCTAGGTGGCCATGGCTCTCCCCATGTCCCCCACCCCTCATTTCCTCTGCAGAGTTTACCAGTGGTAGGGTTGGCTGCAGTTTTTGCTGCTCCCTTCAGCTTGCCACCCTAGGTGGCCACCTGCACTGCCTCCATTGTCCTGCCATACCACTGCCCCCCCAGCGCCATTCTCTTCAAAGAAATACAAAAGTATTTGGAGGTCATGATCTTATTTGGTGTGAGAAGAAAAGCTCAGGAGACATGTGGGTCAGTGGATGGTCTTTGAGCTCTTGTGCCGAGTTCAAATTCTGGCCTTCTACAGCCACAGAACAAAACGGGAGGGTCAAAACCACAGGAGGTGCTAAAACCCTTGTAGGCCCAGCCCTTCCCCCTCCCCTTCCCCCATGCCTCCACCTCTTGGGATTTCCTATTTCTTAAGTAGCTTTGATTGGGCTTCATTTAGGCTAATGCCACCTTGCCTTAGTGGCTAGTGGCTGGGTGCCTGTGCTAGTGGCTGGGTGATGTCTAGCCCAGAAGTGAGTCTTGCCAGAACTTACTCCTTGCTAGCACCCTGCTACAAACAGCCATCCTTTTTCTTTTAATAAATGCCACACATATGCCTCCAGCTTTCAGCTGTATCATTCTATGCATTATGATGCAACAGTACTGCAGTGGATCCAGTGAGATTGTGGATATTAATTTAGGACTTTCAGTGGAACTTGCTTGAGAGTTTTGATTGTGCACTAAGGATGCAATGTAGAAATTGCTAGCGCCACCTACTGGTAAAAATACAAAAGTATGAACAATTCTGGACAAAGCAAAGAGGTGGGATGGTTTGACTGATGTAGCACAGCCAGTCAGAAATAAACTGAGCAAATTTAGGGTAGTTTATATATTTTGCTCAGTTTTTATATTTCTAGAACACATTTATATTTTGCTCAGTTTCTGACTGGCTACACTACATGCCTGAGGAAGGGCCCTGTGTGGCCTGAAAAGTTGATCACTTTCACCAACAGCAGTTGCTCAAATAAAAGATAGCATTCAAAACACCTTCTCTCAGTCTCTGTCACTTGTGACCAACATGGCAGCCACACACGCTCTGCCAAGGCAAACAAAGAAGTTATGATTATGTGAGCAGTAAAAACAAAACAATTATGATGCAACAGTACTGCAATGGATCCGGTGAGATTGTGGATGTTAATTTAGGATTTAGTCAGTGGAACTTGCTTGAGAGTTTTGCTTGTGCACCAAGAATGTAATGTAGAAACAAAAGAGGAACAGCAAACCATCAAAAACAAACAAGCTACTCACAAGACCTGGTTAAAATTCAAATAGTGTGTAAATATATTTAATCACAATTACCAATACAAAAACAGATAACTATGTATTGTAAACACTATGCCATATACTACCATATACAATGACCCAACGTGTTTTGGGTGGTGAAGCACCCTTCTTCAGGGATATAAAAATGGTAGGCATACGCTATAAACATATCTGAAAATCTAATCCAGTAAAATAGAAATTATGGAAAATATCCTTTTCAAAACAATCATAAACCCATGGAATAAAATCCCGGGGGAGTGGGCAGCAAACAGTAAACCTATAATTCCCTAGTCTGCAAAGGAGTAGCTTCTGGTAGTTCTGTGCTGAAACAAAGTGACTGGAAAGTCAAGTGGCTTATCTAACCTAAGAAAAAAGCCTAAATGTAAATCAGCTGTGCCCTGCCCACTATGCAGTGTGCACTAGACCAAATGGTATAACCTAGGATCAGCTTCTATTTACTTTGTGTTAAACCCCTGATAAATTGGTAAACTCTCCCTATTGGACTCTTTCTATATGGTTGGATGAGTTTCTAATGTATTTATTTATTTATTTTTAAATGAAATTCTTGCCTGAGGTTTTTTTCTTTTGAGTCCTAGAAATGACTTGGAGACTACTTAACTTTGCAGTGTCACGGTCTAGTAGCTCCAGGTTTTCAGTACTGGTTCTTTAGGGCCCTAAATTCACTAATCCTGAGGACAAGACAGACCAATTGACCTCAGTACCAGGAACAAGGCCTGATTTCGTAGATCCAGTTGCCTAAACAGGGCCTAAAAGGGTATTTAAATTACATAACATCCAACTAACAAAAAGGGAGAACATTAAATAACATTGAGTTAAGCCAGAAAATCCAGTTATATGTGGCACAAAGTGCATTTGGTATTTGATTTGGCTGGGGGTAACCTGGAGCTGCTGCTGGTGTACCAGGCCCCTTCCTGCCCAGCTGCATCCCTCACCACTCTAGCAGAACTGGCCTCAGAGGTGGCGCTGGGCTCCCCTAGGACCTTGGTCCTGGGGCACTTCAACACCCATGCCGATGCCAGCCTTGCAGGAGCGGAGCGGGAGTTCATGGCCGCCATGGCAACCATGGACTTGCCCCAAATTGTCAACTGTCCAACCCACATGAAGGGGCAAACCCTCAACCTGGTCTTCTGTTCAGGACTTGAGGCAGGTGATCCGTTAGTGGGGGATGTCAGGATGACACCATTGTCATGGATGGATCATTATCTCCTACAGGCCTGCCTCCCGGCACACCACCTCCAGAAGGGGATGAAACCAGTTCGATTGGTCCGCCCTCGGAGACTGATGGAACCACAGAGGTTCCAGGAGGCCCTGGGGGAAGTTATCCCTAGACCCTGACGGTCACACTGTCGATGAGCTGGTCCAGTTCTGGAACACCTTGATGGAGGCAGCTATTGACAGGGTGGCTCCGAAACGTCCCCTGCCTCCGCTTCGTCACCACAGGGCCCCGTGGTTTACCACGGGGCTGCGGGGTATGAAGCAGGTAGGTAGGAGACTAGAGCGACGCTGGCATCAGACTCGGTCTGTATCTCACTGTCTTCTCCATAGGGCCCATTTGAGGTCCTATGTTGAGGCTCTCATAGCATCTGCGAAGTCAAGCCCGGCGGAGATATTTCGGGTGGTTCGGGGGCTGCTTAGTCCGGCCTCCCTCCACCTGGATGGGGACTTGTCCCAGGCCAGCTGTGAGCAATTTGTCACCTACTTCGCAGACAAGATTGCTCAGATCCAGAGCAACTTCGACACCGGATTGAAGGCAGTAAGTGAGGAGCGTGAGGTTGCGGAGGCCCCATCTGGTCCATCTTCTTGGGTTGAGTTTCAGGAAGTGACG
>QEPC01001706.1:20509-39325 GCA_003113815.1 Sphenodon punctatus | reverse complement strand
CTCCCTCTCCCAGCATTTCCCAGCTCCCCAATCCATTGCAATCCTCCTCCCATTTCACCCATCCAACCCATCTACCCCCATATTCTCATTCATTTACTTAGCTTAGCTTAGATAGATTTAGTGGTTATTTTTTGTTTTTACCCCTCCCTGTGTTCAATCTTCCTTCCTCCCTCCCCCCTCCATTGAATCCTTTCCCTCTCCCATATATTCCATCGCAGATTCCCTTCCCTTACCCTGATTTTTCATTTAAAGTAGGATTATTAGATTGCTTTAAGTTTCATTTCAGTTTTGTACTTAAATGAAACTTAAACCTTAAACTGAAACCTTGTGTTGTTTGTGATTCCCCCCATCCGATAGATAGATAGATAGATAGATAGATAGATAGATAGATAGATAGATAGATAGATTTAAAAATTAAATTAAAAAAACCCATCTAAAAACAAAAAAACCAAATAAAAAACAAAAAAAACCCATATAAAACCAAATAAAAAACCAAAAAACCATATAAAAAAACCAACAACAACATAACAAAACATTTCCCAAACGGCCGAACCTGGCGAACCGAATTGATGAACCTGAACCGCGATCTGTTCGCCCATACCTTATATATATATATATATATATATATATATATATATATATATCGTGTGGGTTTAAAGACAGTATTCCTTTTATCAATAACTTCATTAAGAAGAGTTAGTGAAATAGCAACCATAATAATCTCAGAACCCTATTTGCAGATTTTCCAAGTACAAGGGGCACCCCCCAGCCCCGCCGTTCATACCTCCCGTGGCAGTCGCACCAAGAACCCACTGCAACAAACCCCCTGGCCACGCCCCCGGAAGCACACACTTCTCCGCCTCCCGACACAGCGTGGCAGCCTCGAGACACTGTTGCAATGCCCCCAGCTGCGTCGCACAACGTGGGGGCGGAGCCAACAACGTTGCGGCGATCCCTGCGGCTGCAGACACGTCAACAGGGCGGGGCAGACACATAAAAGCTGGCACTGTGCAACACACAGCGCTGGTGATCTGTGCTAAGACTGGCCCCCTTGAGAGACTCGTGTTCTGAAAGACTTGTGTTCTATACTTGTTCTTCCCCCTTCTCCTTCCCTTGCAGTGCGTGGATTGGATCGGCTGGAGTGTGTGAAAGGTGTGCTTGTGGTGAGTGTTTCCCTTTGTTGTTTCCCTGGGTGAGTGAGCGAGAGAGGGGCTGCATGACTGGGTGAGTGGGTGGTGTTTTCCCCCTCCCCTGGGTCTTCCCCCATCCCCCACTGTGAGTTGTAGACTGGTTTCCCCGTCGTTGCACTGAACCTTGGGTTGGGATTCCCCCCACGGCCACAGCCCTCACCTTCCTCCCCTACACTCCCCCCTGTTATACTTGTGTGCGAGATTGTGGGCAGGAGTGGGGGTCCCTCCAGTACACGGAACTTGGCACCCTATGATGATAGAGGCCGCTACTCTGAGCGAGTATTGAGCCAACCTTCTATCCTGACGGGCACCTTTCCTCAACTAGTGTGTGTGGTGTACTGGAGCAGGCCTCCCCACTCCCTGTCAACGGCTGTTCCCTTTCCTGCTTGGGAGGACGTGCTCGAGTATCCCCTTCGAGCTCCTAGCCCCCATCCCCATGATACCAAGATAGAATAGATATTGCTTTACATCCTAAATTCCTACCTAAGGTATTATAAGTAAGACAGTTGTGAGAAAGTGGCCCTTTTTACATGGGCCTCTCCCACCCATGAACACGCAGATTTCTGCATGTTCATGTCTTCGTGTTCATGGGTGGGGGAGTCCCATGTGAATGATGTGGTGCACGTGCCCATGGTGAGTGGGTGTGTGTGTGCATTCATCTAACATGCATCCCCACTCACCCCCCACCCGTCCCCATGCACGGAGCAAGTGGGAGAAACAGCAGTTACTCCATGGGTGTGGATGAGTAGGGGGTGAGTGAGGATGTGTGTGCAGCCGTGTGCATGCCCCACCCATGGACCAGCGCACCCACGGACCCTTCCACCCGGTGGAGCCATGTAAAAATGACCTGTGAGGAGCCACTCGAAGAAGAACAGAAGGTTGCTACCTTGTGAATAAGTTATTTGAGATGGCCCCGAACATTCTCACAACACCCACCCTTGCAGTTCCGCATGGTGTTTTCTTATATTCATAGAAAGGGTTGGAAGGAACTGTCATTCTGAGGGGGAGAACACTTTTTATACTAGAGGAGCTCGAGACCATCACGTGGTCTATTATTTGAATAGGTTGAGCATGCACAACCCAGTTGTGAGAATGTTGGGAGCCATCTTGAACAATCTTCTTTACAAGGTAAAAACCTTCTGATCACTCACATGGGGAGGAGTTATTTGTGGAGGCAGAGGCAGGTAAGGTATGGGGACCAGATCCAGGGAGGGAAGACAGAAGAACTTATTGGGGGAGAAGCTGGCAGCAGCCTGCTGCTCAGCCAGGCAAGTGCGGGGCCCCAGCTGGCTGTGGGGCCATGTGCAGCTGCACATGTGGCACATGCCTGGGGCGAGCCCTGCCTGCCCCCTCCTCCTGCATTCTGAACTTTGGGGAACTGTTACTCTTGAAAAGGAAGCCACTACCCTGAAGGTGGTGGACTGTCTTCTTCTTTACTCAGGATGATGATTGGACTATAGAGACAAAGGGCATGGCAGTTTTTTGTTCCCCAGTCTGATTTTTGTTGTTTTGAGCTGAGTTATCTACTCCTATATTTTATACTTAAACAAAGGGTAGGCCTGTGGGGTTTTTTGTTTTGTTTTTGTTGTTTGTGGTGGGTGGGGTCCTGGAGGGGAGATGATAGATAGATAGATAGATAGATAGATAGATAGATAGATAGATAGGATTAGATTTAGCGTGGTTGAACCTAGGGATATGTGTTGTATACGGGGGCCTATGTAGCTTATATTGTAGTCATCTTAAGAATTGAGTGATAGGGATTAGTGTTCCTTTCCTGGCACTTCTTAAGTAAGTGAGGTGTGTTAATTGGGGGCTAAGCTGCTCCCCTTAGCGTGCTAGGAAAGTTAGGCACTTGTAATCCAGGGGCCAAGTTGTTGTCACCAGCATGCTCTGAAAAGAGCTAGACGTTGTAATCCAGGGGCCAAGTTACTGCCGCCAGCATGCTCTGAAAAGAGCTAAGCATTGTAATACAGGGGCCGAGCTGCTGCCACCAGCATACTCTGCAAAGAGCTAGGCATTACCTAGGGGTTAAGTTGCTGCTGTCAGCAAGTTTGAGTTTGAGTGTAAATTGATAGTAAGCGACAAAGGGTGATTTCAGACATTACGGGCCTCCCTTTTACCACAGTCAATCCCCTGTGGTGGAGGAGAGGCCTGTAACATCTGATGGGTTCCCACCAGATGTTCACCCCAGTTAACCTCCAGCGGGAATCTGATCAACCATGAGTCTGGAGGTGAGGCTGGGCTCACCTTCAGAATCGTGTTTAGCTGGATCACGGTCCGCAATCAGTGGAAGGTAACATCTGTTACCTCCACTGAGTCCGGATCGTGGTCCCAGCCACAATCCAGGATCAGGTACAGTGGCCACATTGGCCGCTGCGCCCGCCCGTCTCCAGAAAGGAGAGCGGCTGGGGGAGCATGGGGGGGCGGGGCTGTGTGGCTGCACGTCACACCGCAAAGCCCCAATCCCTCCCCAATCCCCGAGGGGAATCAGGCCAGCACGTCTAAGGGACAGACAGCCTGATTCCCGACCGGGATCCAAAACAGATCCTGGACCGTGGCCCAAGGAAGGCCCGTCACATCTGAAATCACCCTAAGAGTGGGGCTTCTGGATTCTATAGGATAGTAAGTGTATAGGTGTAACTATGCCCGCAGATAATAGAAGTTTGACCAAGAAATTAAATGTTGGATTAGCCCCTCGTGACATTATTACTAATTCATCTCAGTCAGTGATAACGGCATTTTTTTTTATCCTAAGCAAGATGATGATACAATGATATATCCCGCCTTAAACAAAAGAAACTTGGGAACGAGTTCAGATGTGGAACATTATGTAGTACAACTGGATGATGGCTTAGGAGCAGTGGACTCTTTTACGATGGGTATTTTCAGATGTGATGAGATCACGCTCAACCATGGTGGATTCCCACCGGGTGAGAAAGGTCTCGTCACGTCTGAAGGGGGAACGGAATTTCCCCCCCCCCAGATGTTCACCCCCGTCAATCGTGGCAGCGAATCACATTCACCATGCGATCAGCGGAACTGGCGGGGCTGGCCCCGATCGTGTGGTGAATGTGATTCCCCACCACGATGAAGGGGCCTGACCCGTCTGGATGGCTACCACGGCCCAGAATCCACGGCGGGATCCCGGGCTGTGGTCAATTTGGGCGGGTGGCGAGGGAGCATGGGGGGGTGGGGCCGTGCGGCCGCACATTGCGCTGTGCGGCCCCATCGCCTCCCCAATTCCCCGCCAGGATCAGCCTGTTGGACATGCCAGTGTGATCCCAGTGTGAAATCCCCGCGGTGATTCCGTGATGGGGCGACTAGCGCCCCGTCACGTCTGAAATCACCCTATGATTCAAGAAACTAAGCTTCTGGCTGAATCTCCTGGATTATTGGAGGAAGAACAGAGGCCGCCTCACAAGGAGGTTATTCTGGCAAAAGAAAAGAAGCCTTTATGTGCATCCCAAGAACTGCCACCAATAGGAATTCTTGAAGATTCTCCTGAAGAGATGTTTGGGGGGGGTGGGGAGGGGAGGAGTTGTATAAAGGAGAATGCTGTTTTAACTCCTGGGATGGATACTTTGGGGCCCTTTGCATGGGACGTTCTGAGTAATCACTGTATATTAACATGTAAAATGGCTGAGCAGATATTTATTCTGAGAGCCATCCAATCCTATTTAGGTGAAGTTAAAGATTTGATCCACGTACTGAGTAAGGTAGTTATACCCCAGGGTTCCCTTCCCATGGGGACTTAGGAATCCCCAGGGAGGAGTTTTCTCAGGAATTATCTTGGGTAGATTTGCCAATTATTGTCTCAGTTAGTGAGAATACTGGGATTCAGCAAAAACAAGAGATGGCTAAACCTTATACAAGGAAAAATAAACGGTATGCAAAGTCTGTATCAATAAAAAAGACCAAGAATGTAAAAACTGGTAGGATGGGCCAGCGAAGTAAAATCAGTATGAATTTTGGGACACTGTTTAAGCTTTGGGGGGAGCTATTTGTGGAAAAATTGAATGATGCCCTGGATAAGGTCATCAAAAATAAGGGTAGGGTTTCTTGCTGCCCAGATAAAAGGGGTAATTTATCCCCATTGGAGGTCGTGTAGAGGATGACCAATCTCAGACTAATAGGGTATCCCTCCCCCATGTATGGGGGGAATGATCTACAGGGAGCCCTAACTCCGATCTCTCCATATAACAAGGGTGAGTTTTGTACATCTAAATATGAAGGTGTATTTGCTCAGTCACTGGATACCAAGAATTTGAGTCAATCTAGGCCTTGGTTTCTTCTACAAAAGAGGACTTCTGGGGATTTAGAAACCCAGTCTAGAGTGTCTTCTGTTTCTCCCTTTTTGACTTGGAAGCTTCAAATGAATCAAAAACAGCTGATTCTTAATAATTATCCTAAGCCTAAAGGATCAGTGAGTCAAGCTGACCATTTTACACATTTGCAAAACTTAATTAGAAAAGTTTCTGTTTTGTATTTAGCTCCAAATGATGTTGTGGATATTGAATACTTGTTTGATAATCATAATAGAGTTAGGGTGCTTTTAACCTTTAATTCTATCAATGCTGCCCTGAAATTTTATAAACTTAAACAGCAGTTGGAACTCCTGGATATAATTATGGTTAGATACTATATCAACCAAATAATTTCTCCTCTTATTCAGTGTCAGAGGAGAGGATTATAATTGGGGGTACTCCACTGGAACATCAAGTAGATTCTGTTAATTCTGGAGATGATCCTAGGGTACCTTTGGATCCTAATTTAACTGCATCAATTTTACAATCTAGAATAAATGGGGAAAAGTCAGGTGTGGATGGGATTTCTGAGCTAGCTTGTCAGCATTTAGACCCCCAGGGGTGTCTAGGACCTGGGATAACTCAATGACCTTGATTTCTGTATACCAGCATCTTCCATCGGAGGAGCAGAATCATATAATCAAGCATCTGGTGGCTCTTCAAGCTGTGCTAGTGGATATCAAGAATAATACTCCAAGATGCCCATTAGAACACAGAATGCAGGTAGCATACCCCCAGATAGAAGATCGTAATAGAAGATTGTAATACTGGCTGAAGGTTCAGCAGCTCCTTCCCAGTCTGTAGCGGAGGGGTGTGTGCAGATGCAGAATGAGGAAGGGCCTGTGTGTCAGGCCGTGCCGTAGCTCGCGCATGCTAAATAGTGAGCAGACGGTTGCAGGCAACCTGAAGGAAACACCAGGGGCAACATCCCTAGCTGTAGGCAATAGAGAAGCAGCGGGACAAGCACAGCCCCCGGAGAAACATGCCGTAGGGCCAGCAGACCTGGCCCCACCCAGATGCAGCGTGAGACAGGCGGAGCAGCATAGGATGCTAGGGCGTGGAGCCATGACTCCAACCTAAGTGCCCACACCTGGTCTGTCAATATAAAGGTACCGGCGGGGCAGCAGATCCCCGCCGGTAATCATTTGAGAGGCTGGCCCCTTCCTTGCTCATTTATTGCTATACCTTGATCCTTGTGCCTTGTTACTGTTTGTTCCCCTCTCTGTAACTCCTTGCTTGTGTGTTTGTCTCCCTGATTCCCTTCCAGTGTTCTTGCTCTAGTTGTGTGAGTGTGTCTTGACTGCCTGCTTAGTGTTTCCTTCACTTACCTTGTTTCCTTATTCCCTTTTCTCCCTCTCCCGCATCCCTGAGTGCCAGTCCTATCCTCTTTCCCTTCCCCCTTTCCTTCCCTTCGCCCCTTGTCACACCTTTGGGAAACCTGGGATCCTCCAGTTGTATCACAGTGCCCTGGGACCCTTGGAAGTTGTGAGCAGTGTTATTATTGTTTGTCCTTACCTGTCATTGTACCTTGAGCATATTCCTTCTCTCCTTCCCTGTGATGATCCGGGTTGCTCTCAGTCATTGAGGGAAAGCCCAAACAAGACCCTGAGGGAATTACCTACCCCATGGTATTGCCTGAGAGTTGGAAACCTAGTCAAGGACTCAACCCTACTACTCCTTTCCTTCCCTTCCCCCTCTTCTACCCCATCCCCCTTAACACTGTGTCTTTCAATGAATTAGATCTGCCTTTAGTTAGTTATATGGCAAGCCAGGGTGCTTCTGGGATTGTTAGTAAATTGGTAGTGACCCAGCCAGTAACACTAAATGTAGTAGTATTGCCATCTATGGTTGAATTAGGTAAAGAAGCGGTGAACCAAGGGTAGCAATCCGATAAGTTTGATGATGGATCTGCTGTCACTTTGGGACAGGATAAGATGACAGGAAGGTCTTCTTTTTTGCAAGCATTGCTACAGGAGAATAGTGAAGTTAAACTGCCCTTATCTGTTGAGACAAATGTATTTGTGATACCTCATGATGGTTCCAAGGTAACCCCCACTGTAGTGGAAGGTGGGCCGCCTCCCCCATTTACTAAGCTGCATGTTTTGTCTTCTGGTGGACTTAAAGACTGGCAAGATTTTAGGCTACTGGGGGTTAATGAGATAGGGTCACCTCAGTCTCCTCAGTAAGGGAATTTGAAGTCAGATGTGGTGTTTGCTCCAAATGAAATTATGAGGTCATCTAATGTGGCAATAATATCCTGTCCAATGGAAATAAAGCCATCATGACAATTTTTGGAGTATCCCCTGGAAGCTGGAAGTCTAATAGATGATAAATAGGGGACTAAGATTCTGTCTTGGAACATTACTGGTTGGAAGGTTAAGATGATTGATAGTGATTGCATCAGATTTTTGCAAACATTTGATATTATCTTTATTCAAGAGACGTGGATGGGGACTGCAGATGTTTTCTTACTAGAGGGTTTTCTGCGTTGGAATAAACCCGCCCAATTTGTTAAGAAGAAAGGGCAACTAGTGGGAGGTTTACTTACTTTTGTGTCATTAAAACTAGATGTAGTTTGTTCTCCTATAATGAATGAATCTAATATCTTAATCCTACGATCTGATTTGCAGGCTGGGGGCCCGGCTTTACAGATAATTCATGTTTATTTGCCCCCTTACAGTACCAAATATGAAAAAGAGAAGGACTGGGAGATTTTGGAATCCCATATTCAGGCCCAATCTGATTTTCATCCTGAAGAGCAGTTATGCTTGTTAGGAGATTTCAGTGCACGTATAGGTGACAGTGAGTTAGAGGTTCTAAGGGTAATTACGCTTTCTGGGCTTGACACTATTGCTCCTGATTGGAACTCTGGGAGACGATCCCAGGCTAGTAATATTAATATTAGGGGCCACAGGCTTTATAAATTGATCCTAGACAATAATTTGAAAATCTTAAATGGCAATTGTCAAGGAGATGAATCTGGGCATTTTACCTATGTCAACCATAAGGGAGGGAGTGTTATAGATTATGTATTGATTTCACCCCAAATCTCTAATCGTATTAGTAGATTTCAAATAGATCCACAGGTAGACAGTGATCATTTTCCTCTTTGGTTTCAGTTGGAAGGGTTGAAGAAGTTTAAGTTACAGGATGAGTTTATTGAGGATGGGTCCTTAGAAATTAGGGGAAGGAGTAGGGTTAAATGGACTAATTCCCTCGAAAGAAGCATAGAGGGTGCTTTGGGCACGGAGGAATGTTCGCTGGCCCGTGTAAATCTGCTTGAGGCAGATAATCCGGAATCTCTTTGCCTATTGGGAGCTTTTAATTAAAGAACTATACCCTCTCCTCTTGAGGGAAAATGGTAGGATTAAACCCAGTAGGGTTTCAAAATATGGATAGTTCAATTTAGAGTGCAAGAAGAGTAGGCAATTTTTACGGCAGCTAGTCAGAGGACTGAAGTCTGAAAATAATAACAAGGGTCCACTATATTATGAGCATCGGTGGACTTACAAGTTGATGCTTAGGAAGAAAAAATTACTTTATATTAAGGAGCAGTGGTCACAACTATTACTAGCATCTGAGATACAGGATAATAGGAGGTTTTGGGAATTACTGTACAGGGCTTTCCCTAAAGATGTTCTGTTCACAGAACCTAAAGTTACAGCATCTGCTTGGGAGGAATACTTTCAGCAACTGTTTAAAAATTCCTTACCTTCTGGAGGATGGCTGAAAGGAAAGTGATGGGGGATTTACCTATGTGGGAACCAGTAACATCGCAAGATGTTTATAAAGCTATCTCTGCCCTGAAAACTAATAAAGCCCCTGGCATTGACTTTATACCAGCTGAGGTTTTTAGGCTTTACCCTGACTGGTGGACAGCTGTATTGGCCCATATGTTTACAACAATAAATGAATTGGGCAAGATCCATGGAGAGAGGCATTAGTGGTCCCTATACAGTTATGTGTAGTCTCTAAATTGTTTACCAGATTATTACTGGATAGATTATTACAATGGATTAATAAGGAAGATATCTTGGCTAAAGAACACACTGACTTTCGGGCCTCTATGGGGACTATTGATCAAGTATTTGTTCTAAGTCATCTGGTAGAAAGGTGTAAAGAACTTAAGCAAAAACGTTTTGCAATTTGTATAGAATTTTCATCTGCCTTTGACCTGGTTAATAGGGATAAATTGTGGTTTAAGCTAGTGGTTCTGCAAATTGACAGGCATCTCCTGAATTTCATTAAATCGCTTTATTCGGACACCTTCCTTAGAGTTCAGTTGGACTATAGGGGTACATTGTCTGTTCAAGTTTCAATTTACTGTAGAGTAAGACGGGGATGCCGTATTGTTTAACCTTTATGTAAATAATATCATTCTGGCAATGAGAGATAAGGGAGATTACATTAGCCCTAAATTAGGGCAGTATAGAGTTAGCACATTATTCTATGCAGATGATGCCGTTCTTCTCTCGCAGTCCCATATCGCGTTGCTTCGAATGATGAAAGACTTTGGTTTTCTGAGTCAGCAGGATGATTTAATTATTAATTATGAGAAAACCAAGGTTATGGTTTTTCACTCTGCCCGGGTTGGTTTATAGATGGGCATAATATAGACCAGGTCCGTACGTTTAAAAACCTGGGGGTAGTGTTTTCGGATAATGGTAACTGGGGTTCTCATTTGAAACATGCTAGTCAGATAGCTACCTCTGCGATGACAGCCTTGAAATTCTTTTTGGGGGCCAGGGGTGGATGTATGGTTCACGCAGCAAAAAAAATCCTAGAGGCTAAGGTAGTATCTCAGCTTTGTTATGGAGCCCAGGTCTGGGGAGGTTCATTGTTGACAGTTGCCCCCTTGGAGCTGGTGTTTAACCAATGTCTGAGGACCCTACTTTGAGTACCACGGGCCACACCACTTGCAATATTAAGACTAGAATTGGGGTTAAGATCTATTACCTCAAGGGTTAAAATGTTGGTGTTAATCTATTGGTTAAAAATGTGTTTCTCTTCCCCTAGTACATTAGCGTGGTTATGCTTGATGGATAAAATTACTATTAGGAATGATAAGTCTTATTCAAAAGATCTTTGGTGGGGGCATGTGTATAAGGGGATTCGATCGCTCAAATTTTCTGTTGAATTTTTATTATCACTTCCCCTTATTAGTGCTGTAAAGATGATTAAGCAGAGAGTAACTGACATAGAACTTCAGGAAGATAGGGCTCGCATGGACTCTCTTAGCTTTGCTCCATGGTTCAAACACTGGGTCCCGGGGCCCGCTGGATCTAGTTACTTCTCTATATTGCAGATTCCTAGACAGAGAATTGCCTTTACACACCTGAGAATTCAGGTGTGTGGTAAGGTCCAAATATAAGACCTTCCACATTATCTATTGTTTTGCTCTATTTATAATGAAATTAGGGAAAAACTATTCAGAGCCTTAAATGTTGATAGCGGTTGGTCTATGCAGAAACAACTTGTATATCTGTTGCGTGATGTGGATGAGAAGGCTACACTGGCAGTAGCTTCCTTTGCTGCTAGTGCAGCTAAACTCCATATACAATTTGTTAACAGAATAGTGATTAACCAGAGTTAATTTAGGGGTCAAGTTGTTGTTATCAGTGTGCCCTGAGATGGATAAGGAGATGGATGGGAGTTAAACTACTGTCTTCAACAAGTTTTGAGAAGATTTGGGTGCTAAATTCAGGGACCAAGCTGTTGCCGCCAGCAAGCTCCAGGAAGAACGAGGCGATAAAAAACTGAGATTGAGGGATTTGTTGTTATGACTTCTGTTCAGATTACTTTGGGTCAGATTTTATTTTTGTTGTTTTTATGAACAATGTTTTATTTTGTTTTTATGTAATTTTGGTATTAATATTGATATGGCACTGGCTGAATCAATAAATTTATCATTCATTAATTCATAGTACCAACTGTTTTGAGGGAAACTCATTATTATGCTTTCTTAATTAGTACATTTGTCTCCTAGAAGTTGAATACCAAACATGTTCTCAGAGTTAGTGGTGTGATTGTTAACAATAATTAACAATAATTATGATCGTGTAGAGTTTCGAGAGGCTGCGCTAATGTCAGGGCCCAGTTGCACCAGACACCACGGAAACGTATAGTAAAGTCTTTTGCTCTCAGAAATGAGTTGTTTTATATAATGTTTCTCTTTTGGTTGTATGGGTCCCCATGCTTCTATATTGAAAATAGCACAAAGAGGATAGGCTTATAGAAACTGTCAACATAAAACTGAAAATCCATAACCATCACCCAAAAAAAGGAGAACTGGATCCCAGTTCATAATATTTATTCACTCAGCTAAACACAAGTCTAGAATAAAGAGAAATTATTAATAATATATATAGCATACCTGGCAGAAATTTTGCAGCAGTCTAATCCCCTATCAAAGAGACTTCATAGGAATACACTGTTTTTAAAATATTCTTCCTTTAAGCCACATGGGGTGATGCACTTACAGAAACATTTTGCTCAGTAATATGTAGACCACATGTTGAAATTTTGCAGACAGAAGAACAGGAGGTAGTCATGTCTAATAAAGCATTTTTTGTAGAAATACCAAAAGAAATGAATGCTAAGGAAACTGTAAATGCCACATGCTTGAGTTTTTGTAAAGAGTGTGACAATGCATCTCACAAAACCTTACTTAGGTAAAAAAAAGTTTTATCAAAAGCAAGTTGGAAAAGAACACAGCTGACAAACTGAAAGGTTCCTTAGAGAATGTAAGACTGCCAGACCTGAAATATTTCTAAAGGCTAGTCCCTAAGATCATAAAATTGGCTTAAAAATCATGAGATTTCTTTACAAATATGTTCTGGTCTCTTTCTATTTCTCTTTTGGTTTCTGAGCCTTGCGGCCATTCTGCAGTTACATTTTCAATCTTTTCTCTGTAACTGTGAGTGCAAGAAGAAACTTCATATTTTGCCTTTTAGTGGAAGCCAAGATTCTCACAACTTCCTTGATCATCTTACTATTTCAAAGTTCAAGAAACAGTTGAAATTGCAAGACTGATAAAATCATGAGATTTGGCAACCCCGTCAAAAATGAAGGAACCATTTCTAGTGAAGTTGTATAGAGCTTGATGATTAACATTAAATGAAATGAAAGACACCAAGAGCATGTTAAGGAATTTTTTACATGATTTGACATGATTTTTACATTATTTGAGAGGGTGTTGGAAGAGCCAGTCAGAACAGGTTGGATATAATATAGAAGAGAACAATGAATATATAATATACAAGAGAACAATGAAATTCCTTTCACACAAATGCAGGCCAATCAGGAAATAATCACAAATTCAAATAAGACTCAATGGTAAGGACGATCCTAGGAAGCAATAAAACTGAAAGAGATGACGAGTGGTAGTGAACTGCAAATTTGAAATATAATGAAACTGTGGAAAAGACCAGTGCAGTTTGAGGTTGCATACACAAAAGCATCATATCACAGTATAGAGCAGGGAGGTACAGTAATAGTTGATTTCTCTCAGAGCAGGTGTTTACTGGAGGAAATTCAGAGAAGGGGGGGGAGATGAATAAATGACATTATTTATAGAGAAACTCAAATATGACTAAATTAAAGGAAATTTATATACTGACTTAAGCCCTAAATCTGTAAACAGTTACTCATGTTCTTAACTCTGCTACTATGAGTAGGCCCCCTGAAAGTTAAATATACACTTAAAGAGCAGGGGGAAATAATGGTCTACAAACAGTCTTGACTTCCCACATGGAGGGTAATTATTTAATGTGGCACATGAGAACACTAAAAAGAATGGGATAAAAAAATCAAAAAGAAAAACTCAGGCTATCAAAACAAAGCTTCCTGGCAGTGAAATCCCTTAGACCAGGGGTGGGGAATCTTTTCTGTCCTGGGGAGCCACACTGAATATTAGTATGAGCTCCAAGGGCCATATATAGGTTGGGGTTGGGGGTGCTTAACGGGTTTATTCAAGAAAAGGAGGGCCCAGTGTCATGAAGGAACATAAGGCCACACAGGAGAGATATTGGACTATAGGTCTAGCAAATATGTAAATGCTAACGTTTAAACATGTATGTAATGTTAAAACTGAGAACTGCAAACTCGCTTCATGTAATCATGTAGTGTAAACTGAGAGTTGGGAAATCCCTCCAGGAAATGGAGAGAGATAAAGGATGTGTTTACAGAAGAGACACCAGACAGAAACCCATTCAGGTGCAAATTAAGTTTGCCTGTGTGCCTACCTGCTGGCTTTGCCTACGTGCAGATAGGCACGACCTCTCCAGCTTCCCCAGGGTGGGAAAGGGAAACAAAGGCTATTTAAGGCAACAGACAAGACAAAGAAGGAGCCATCTCCAGCTAACTCCGGGAGCTGAGAGCTCATGTCTACTTGAAGACATGTGGTGAGAGGAAGAACTTTGCTTTCTACCAGCTAAGAGATCAGTGCTCAGTAATTTACATGTCTGACTGATAATAAACTCAAGTATGGACTTTCTATAGGGTAAGATTTATATAGGGATTCACCCAGTATAGAATAGGACTGCGTTATATTACTTTCCATTTTATTAGCCACTCTGTATCAAATTATCTTGGCTTATGTAATCAATAAACTTTCTTCTTTGATAAGAAGTGTCTGTGGTCTAACATTGGGAACACAAGTGAGCAACTTGAGCTTCCAAGCTCTTGCGAACCCAGAGAGAGAGTGTGTGTGTGTGTAACGGGAAGCTTTCTGGACCTTGGGTGACAAAAGGATTCTCCCCTTTGCAGAACTGGACTACCCAGAGAGAGAACTGGTTCAGGTGGGCTGCAAGTGAGGGAAACTGAGTCACCCAACCCAGGAAAGTGGGGTGTTGGACCCTCAAACCCATGACACCCAGATCATGGATCTGTGCTGTGGATCTGTCCCTTACCCTTGTGTGTATGCTCTCATCTCTTCTCCATTATCATGAGCTCAGTTTTTCAGTACTTGGGGATAGAGAATGGATCCAGGGGCCAAATCTAGGCACTGGAAAGGGGCCACATAAAATCTTGTCGAGGGCCACATTTGGCCCCCAGGCCTGAGGTTCCCCACCCCTGAGTGAGACAGTAAAATAGTATTGAAGGAAACTGGTGGAAGCTAAGGGACTCAAGAAAACACAAATGTAGGACATAGAACCTTTTCACACAAGACGCCTCCACCCATCTCCATGCAGTTTTGCTGCATGGAGATGGGTGGAAGACGCCCATGGGAATGCAGTGGCAGATGGGTGGAGGTGCAGACTCACACCCGTGCTCCACCCATCTCCACCCATCACTCATGCATAGAGGCATTGGGGAAAACGGAGGTGCCTCCATGCGTGGAGGTGGGTGGAGATGGGTGTGCACCAGTAAGAATGACCGCACATCCATCTCCACCCACCGTACACACAGTCCACGCACCTTTGAGGGCCCCAGTCTGTTTGAAAAGAGGGCCTCGGTCTGCCCTCTATCCTGCTTTCACAGGGAGGGGGACTGGATCATGTCAGAGGTCTTTGCAGCTTCGCCAATTTATTTTCAGTCATCACTATGCAGTTGAGAAACACAGAGTAGTGAATCATAACATAACTCATATGTCAACATCATAATCAGAAGTAAAAAATTAATACTCCCAGATGAATTTATGCGAAGTATTTGCTAGGGAAATTATCTGATTGGATGGCTCAGACTAAAGCATTATCACCCGAGCAGGCGGGATTTCAGCAAAGCTGTTCAACTATTGAACAATGTTATATATTGCAACATCTTGCCTGCAAGTACAGGGCACGAAATGGAGCCTTGTATGTTGCATTCTTGGACCTCAGGGCAGCTTTCGATTCGGTGGATCGGGCTGCCCTGTGGTGAAAGCTGCAACTCTCCTCTATAGATAAACGTCTCCTGGCTTTGATCCACTCACTGCATGCCCATTCTTCTCTTGTGGTAAAATTGGATCAACAAGGGCATATTAGCCCCCCCCCAGTCCCCACTTCGTTGGGAGTCAGGCAGGGGTGTGTTTTGGCTCTGGCCCTATTCAACTATTTTATCGATGACGTGATCCCTGCCATGGCCAATCCATGTTTTTTCCCAAAACATTAGCTGCGCGGCCCGTTGGCTGTCTCTGTTATGCTGACGGTGTCGCACTGCTTTCCCAGACGCGTGTTGGCATTTTATGTCAGTTGCAGGCCTTTGCGGCATTTTGTCAGGCAAATCATTTAACTATTAATTATGATAAGTCAAAGATTTTGGTTTTCTCCTCTAAGCTGAAAAACTATTCATGGTCCATTGAGGGAAATCCTATTCAACAGGTTCCGGCATTTCACTATTTGGGTATATTGTTTTATAGGTCTGGAGGTTGACGGGAACATGTTAGCAGGGCACTCAGAGCTGCGAAAGGTTCAGCTCAATCTATTAACCGACTCTTCATTAGACAAGGAAGATCCACGGTTTTGGCGGCCCTTCAAGTACATACTAGTAAGATCAGATCCCAAGTATTATATGGGGCTGAGATATGGGCTCCTCTCTGTTCTCAAACGATTGACAAAATACAATCTGGGTTCCTTCAGAAGCTGGTGAGTGCCCCAAGGGGCACACCCCTAGCTGCTATTCGGTTGGAATTGGGTCAAAAAGAATGGTTCCAAGTTGCCAATGAATCAGCTTTGAAATTTTGGCTAAAAATAAATTTTGGCCAGGGGTCACAACTTTTGAGGGATTCCAGAGAGGACTCCTTTACAAGTCAATGGTCAATAAGGTATGGGGATCAGTTAAGAGTAATGGGACTCTCACCTGAGTACCTGCAGCATAAGCTTCCAGCTTCACTCAGGAAAGAGGTGCTCTTGCAGGTAGAGGACATGGGCAGGCAGTGTGAGCTGGGTAAACTCAGGTCATCACCTCATATGTGGGATACTGGGGAAACTCAGGTCATCACCTCATATGAGGGTACCTCATAGCATGGGTACCACAGCCGAGACAAGCTGCCGATTAATTTGTGGCCCCTATCTCAGGAAGGGCTAAACAATTAATCTGTGCAGCTCATTTTAATGCTTTTCCCTTGACTGTTTTTGAGGGCCATGCTCGCGGTATTCCTTTTACCGAGCACCTGTGCCCTTATGATAATTTGGCTGTAGAGACAGTTGCTCATATAGTCTTGCACTGCCATTTATACAATAAACCTAGGCAGGTGTACCTGCAGCTGATCATAGAGAAGTACCCGGGTAGATCTGACTATACACTCTTGTCTTTGATACTCAATAGTTCAGATCTTGATTTTATCCAGAACACTGCTGCATATTTTCTCCAAGTTGTCCATCTTAGAAAAATCCTTTTTAGGGTTCGTTTCTCTTCTCCCTTAGTTTGGGCATTGTTCCCTCAGCGGATTGGGGTTGCCTTGGCCCCGTCGGGGCAATGGTGTAATGATGTTTTCAGTATGTATTGTTAATCGATTTAGTATGCACCTGCTCCCATTGTGAGATGCTAGCTGATTCTATGTAGTGTTATTTTAAATTTTTGTAACTACCGTCAGAGAATTCTGAGACAAACTCATAGGCAGTTGTTGGAAAATTTTATGTTCTGTTGTAATGTTATACATTCATTTGTATTTCATTGACACAATAATTGCTTGGCATATATATGCTCTTATAATGTCCAGTTATATACCACTGCAATGGTCAAAGACCACGCAATAAAATTATTAATTATTATTATTATTATTATTATTATTATTATTACTCCCAGATGACCTGGAATTATCTAACTTACATCAAAGTATTACAAAATCAGCCCAGTGTCAAAAATGTCCTTGTGATTAGGTCAATAATTCTGAAGTAACAGTGAGGGGATAATGCTTTAGCCACTATCCACAAACCAGCATGGACTTCAGTGGGACTACTCTGAAATTAGTGGTGTGTGGCCCATAGCCAATGTTTGGTAGCATTCTCCTAGGAGAAAGTTTTCTGTTCTGGTCAGTATAACGCTAACAAAACAATACCAGCTATAAAGTTCAAAAGAAGGGCAGTGCAATTGATCCAAGAACAGAAACGTATGAGACAAACCATAAAGTCTGAATGTACAGCCTATAAAAAGACAGTTTAGAGGAAATTTAATTTAGGTATATAAAATCTTAAGTTGTACAGTTAATACCAAATGCAGCTACAATTTCCCCCCCTAGAAGATAGATAAGAAGATAGGGGGCATAATTACAGCGTAAAGAAAAACAAATCTGAAACAGATGTAATGTGTCCTGTTTTTCTTTCACAACCAGTAATGAGTGTGTGCAGAACAGCTTACCAAGCAAGGATGCTGACGCTTAAACACTGGGGGATCATTCAAGAAACAATTATGGTAAATGGCATCCTGAGGGGATTAGAGTATTAAAAGAAAATGAACATTAATAGGCCAAATAGACTTCACTTATTCCCTGAAATTTATTACGTTCATAAACCCTGAAATAAATACAGTAGCAGAAAGATTAGCTATAGGTGGGCCACTTGTTCTGTTTTCCTCTATTTATATAATTGTGATCTTCACTTTGGCTGCCGGATGGCAGTACAAATATACACTTATAGTCTCTTGAGGGACATTTCAGCTGTTTCAGAATCTGCTTCAGGCAAAATTAACAAGAGCAATCTCTCTAAAATTTGGTACAGCTGTAACTAATAAAAGAGCCCATTTTACAGGCTGAGGCATCTGGGAATTATAAGAAAAAATAAAATTAAGACTTAGTAATGCAGGTTTGCAATGAGGATAAGATTCTGGAAAGCTGTGTGTGGCCTGAGTGGTCAGGTCTTGTGGATATCATACACACACAGGCACTAGCAGTAAGAAAAGTAAACCCATTCTCAATTTGTGAGCAGGTCATGGGGTTGGAGGCAGCCCTTTGGTGTTCGCTCTTGTATACTATGGTCTAGAACATTTTCTGATGCATCCCTGGCCCATGGATCCACATAACCTCTGGTTTTCCCCTTGGCCCTTTTTCTGCACCTGTCTCTTTAGAACTTGATGTGCAGGGAGCTCAGAGTCACAACACTGAGCATTTTTACACACACCTTAAAGTGCTGGTCTTTCAATCTTCTGGGTTTTCAAGTTCACAAATAAGTTCCAGATACATTCTTCACGCACACACTGCCCTGAGGCAGCCTAAAGTAGCCGCAGCTGTAGATGTGAGGGGCTGCCATGGAAACCAAGTGACCACAGCTGCCTGGAGCAAAGCAGTTTACCAGGAGAACCTTTTACACACAGAAGTTCTGGGAGAAGTTCTACGCAGAAGTTCAAAGATCCGGATGTTTAAGATCTGGGTGAGTGATTTAGACACACAGAAAGTTCAGAATGTAACA
>QEPC01001705.1:101629-131906 GCA_003113815.1 Sphenodon punctatus | reverse complement strand
GTACAGAGAAGGGCAACAAAAATGATCAAGGGCATGGAAGAGCTTCCGTATGAGGAGAGGCTTGGTAGGTTAGGGCTCTTCAGTTTGGAGAAGAGACGACTGAGAGGAGATATGATAGAGGTCTATAAAATCATGAGTAGGGTGGGGCTAGTAAACAAGGCGCAGTTACTTACCCTCTCAGCTAGTACTAGAACTAGGGGACACTCCATGAAACTCATTGGTGGCAAGTTTAAAACAAATAAAAGAAAATATTTTTTCACTCAGCGACAGCGTATAATTGGGTTGTGGAATCTACTGCCAGAGGGTGTGGTAAGGGTCAGTAATATAGCTGTGTTGAAAAGAGGTTTAGACAAGTTTCTGGAAGACAGGTCCATTAGCAGCTTAGCCAGACAGGATCAGGGAACATGACAGGAGCTGGGGGGAAACAACAGGGTATGGATCCCCCATTGTGACCTGTTGGGTGCTTCTCCCAAGCCATCGTGATTGGCCACTGTCTGAGACAGGTTGCTGGGCTAGATGGACCATTGGTCTGACCCAGTATGGCACTTCTATGTTCTTATGTTCTTAACACCAATACTGGTAGTCCACATGGTACCTGTTTTGCATGTTGCAGGAGTGGGCAAACTAGGATTGCCAGGTCAAAATTTTATAAGCAAGGGATGTTATGGGGCTGTTGTGTTCTGTGCTATGAAGTTTTTTTTGTAGCTGTGGTGGTTTGTTCAAAGGAGTTATGGTGTTCTGTTCTTAGTTTCAGTAGAACTGTGGCCTTCTGTTTGGTAATAACTGCCATACTGGGTTACAAGAAAGGTCCATCTAGCCCAATGTCATCTCTAACAATGACCACTTTTCATTGCTTCAGAGAAGTGCACAGAAAGTCATAATGGAGCAATCATTTCCTGCTATTCACTCTCAACCCTCAAAAGTCAGTGGCCTCATCGTCTGACTAACCTGACTAATAACTTTATGGATGCATCCCAAAAGAATGTATCTGAAATGGCCACAGCACATGCACAGAATCACTGCACTTTTCCAAAATGGTGGTGATGCTGCAGTCACCATTTTTGAAAAGTGTGCCTGCACAGAATGGTCCTGTGGTCATTTTGTGAGCCAACCAGGCTTGGTTTAGTTTGGTAATCTAAATTTGTATTCCCTTCCCTAATTGCTTCCTCTGAGGCCAGCAGAGGCTATTCTGCTTTTTGTCTTGCCTAACGCAGCCTACTTGAAAATAAGAGACCTTCTAAAGACATGAAAGCAAGAGAAGTCAGCCACTCATTCTCACCATTGTCCCCGTACCCCAGAAGAAGACAAATACACAGAGGTGTGGGATTTAAATGGCTGCACTCTTTATTCACATCTGATTAACAGTTATGGGAGGTGACATTCCACCTCCCAGGTACAGTCTACAAACTTTAACATTCTAAAGGGTGGCCTGATGTACACTCACTTGCCACCCTTACTTGATAACTAAGTGCTAGATCACTCTCACCCCAGCAGCCTGGCCAGTTGGGGAGGCATGTTATCCTCTAGTGACCTGAAGCAGGATAAGAGGCAATGGCCGACCTGGGCCCACCCCTGTCTTCAAGTCCAGTGCTCAACCCTCCCTCTTGGACCTGGGTTGTAATCTGGCTGCCCCTGCTCTAGCTTCACGCATGGCCCCATCTTGTAGGGAGATGACTTTTTTAATACTAACTGTTAACTCTCTAACAACATTAAATAACTGACTGGATCACTGCAAGACTGACAGAAAACTGAAAATCATACACCCACCACCACCACCCCACATGCTGCAACTCTGTTTCTCTCAGCCATTCAAGTTGTGGGGAAGGCAAAAAACTACCAAGCTCACGGCCAATCAAGGTATGGCAGAAAAATTCCTTCCTGGCCCCCATAAAGGGCAATCAGTGATCAACCTGCAGTGTCATCTAAGGAGGGTGGGTGATTGTTTCTTGCTTCCATGGTCTCCAAGGGTGAACTGCTGACTTTCGTCCTGCATTCAAAATGGTTACCGCAAGTCTCGCAATGTGAGACTTTGCTTCGCACCAATTCAGGCTGCCCCTAGCAGCTTCACAATCAGGCCAGTGCCTGCTGATGTCTGCTGGACAAGCCCTTTTCAAGTCTTCCTCCTTCTAAAGGGGGCGGGACAAACCCTTCTGTGCCATAACCCGCCACTGGGGCAGGCATAGGGGAGGACAAAGGGAATTGCAACATAAAGCCTGGTTGTAGCATTCCACTTCTCAACAAAGATCTAATAGCAGAGTGCAGTTTAGTGCCTTCATATCAACAATATATTACTTTTATTAGATACACAACAGACATACTTATTGGTGTAAAAGGAAGCATTTTACCTTTCCTAATAAAGATAGGTTAAACTTCCCACTGTAAATGGGAAGCAGATGACAATTGTACAAATATATCATCGTTGCTGACCAAAAACGTCTCCGATTTGAAATATTCGAGGATCTACAATTTCTCCCAGTCATCAGGAAAAATGTAAGACCTCCCTGTTCTTAGCTATCACATACAATGGGTGATTTTATACAATCAGCACACATGGCTTTGCTCCGCCTCATACCCGGGCTGTCAGTCCATGTAAAGGTGGATGTACAGGCAGAAGAGAAGTGGAGCAGGAGGTCCCTGCTCTGCTCCAGCCCCACAAGCGGTGCTCTGGAACATCCTGGAGCACCACCAGTGGAGGGGGCCACCCAAACTTGGGCACCAGCCAGAGGCAGAGTTATGGTCCAGCTACTCATGGATGGCCACTGCCTCTCTGCTTACAGCCAGTGGTTGCCCCGGGAAACACCACAGAGCTGTGAGTGACAGCCTAGAGTATTAGGTGATCCACCCACAACTTGAGGGTGCGGGGGAGTGCCTGCCATGTGGGTGGACTCTGGACTGCAGCAGTTTCCTAGTTTGTATAAACCCAGTGCAGGTGCGACTGAATGGGAGCATGCACCCAAAAACAGGTCCGGGAATGGCCACCCCCGGTTCCATCTGTTTTCACCCAATGTTATTAAAAAAAAAACATCAACTTCTCTGGGCCATACTCTCTACCCCCATCACTGAGAGAAAATAATATAACTTCCCAACAGTCCCTATTTCGAATTGACATTCCCTCTTTTGGTGTTGAACCCCACTGTTCCTCTTTCAGAGGTCAAAGTCCCTCTTTTAGGGGAGAAACCAAAAAACAGCACACACACACACAAATGGTATTCAAGCCTCACACATCTCTTTCCTGGCTGCCTCTCAAGAAAAGCATTTGAGATGACAATGGGGAGTTGATTCAAAGTGGAATGATAAGCAAGGAGCTTCTGTCCCTTTTCAAGCATTGAGAATGTTAGAGGGGTGTACGTGGGTGAGTGTGTGTGTGTGTGTGTGTGTGTGTGTGTGTGTGTGCGTGCACACGTGTGTGTGTGCGTGTGTGTGAAGGAATGGAACTTATTTGCTGAAGGGTGGAGATTATTGGCCAAGGGGCAGAGCTTGTTGCTTTTTTTCTACTTGAAATGTTTGGAGGTACATGTCAGTATGCTTAGAGGAATAATGACTTCTCCTAAGTATATTATACATATTTCCTAAAAAAGGGAATTGAGGAAGCAAGGGTATAGTACACAAATCCATAGAGCTGTCTAGGATAGAGAGCAAAGAGAAGGCTGAGCCATCCTTGGGCAGGTGTAACTTCCTCACACTCCCCTTGTAATCCAGGGAGTTTACAGAGAGACTTATCCTTCTAAAAAAGCATGGGGGGGGGGGAAAGCCTATAAAATAATCAATGCTATTGATAAGGAACAACTCGTCCCTATCCCACATCACAAGAATGAAGGACCTTTAATGCAGTTGTAAGATGGCAAATTCTAAACTGATGAAATGAAATATCTTTTTAGGCAATATGCAGTCTGAGAGTTGAGCTCAATGATGCAAAATGAAACAGAGGCCACTAACTAGGCAAGTTTCAACAAAGGAAGGACAGCGTATTTATATGAAGAAGAGCAGGGGCATTGCAAGGAGGGAATAGGCCCTGGTGCAGAAGATGGAATAGCTCTCTCTGATAGGGCACTCCACTCCAGCATCTATTTGCATTCTGTATGGGTCGTATGGAAGGCGTGTGGGGTCCCAGTGTGGCTCCACTTTCTGCACCTATTATAGCTAGCCCCTGAATGAGTGGTGTGATGTACTGTCCCTTAATAAGTTTGATAGCTCTTCACATATCCCAGGTAGAACTCTACTTCCTGTTAGGGATGGGCGAATGCGGTTCAGAAGTTCAGAGTTCGGACTGAACTCGATCTGTTCGGTTGACCGAACCGAACTTCTGAACCAAACTCGAATTTAAAACCAAACTGAACCAAATTTCCTAACTCCGTTCTGTTCGTCCATCCCTAGTGGCTACACACACCAAAAAAACCTGGTTTTGAATGGCCGAACTTGGTTCGGAAGTTCGGAATACGACCGAACTTGGTCTGTTCTGTCGACCGAACCGAACTTCCAAACGGAACTCGAATTTCAAACCGAACCGAATTTCCAAACTTGAATTTCAAACCAAACTGAACCAAATTTCTGAACTCCGTTCTGTTCGCCCATCCCTACTTCCTGTATTTGACCAGAACAATAAATTAGCCACCCAAGATGGCTGTGCTATAGCCAGTTCCCTTGCCTCAGTTTCCCTCTCTCTATAAGATCGCAAAATATAACAAAAGGAATAGCCAGCCTGATAGTTAGGCATGAAGTGAGAAATCTCAGCACGTTCTGCTTCCATGGGAGTGCTGCTTCCAAGTTCCATTGCCAAGATTGCACAACACGGAAGCTTACTGGCTTTTCCATTGTTTTTGCCATTTTCTGTTATTTTTTGCAAGTTGAACAGGGCTGCTGTGGGCTGGTCCCAAGCCCTGTGTGTGCCAGCACACACCCACTGGGGCTGTGTAGACAAAAATGTGCCAGCTAAGCACTGGTAAAATGCTAGACATTGAAATAAAAGTGCTGTTAAACTGCTGTAAATGTCCCAGAACATGATGAATAGTCCCGGAAAGTGACAAAAATGAAATAATAATAATAAAATAACTGGCAGAAGCACAGAACCACCAGAACCTGACCAAGTACCAACAGACACTCACAAGTGCTCCCAAAAGGTCAGTATTTCTCTTCAGAGTGGAAACACTTGCTTTTATCTCAGACCAAGTGATAGTTGTTAGTGGAAGGGATATAAAACCACACTTAATGCTTCAGAGGTAAAGTCAATGTCTAAATATTAGGGTGCTTTTAAGATAAGATCCTCATGGTGTAGATTTTTCCCTGCTTGTGAAAATGTCTTGTGTAACGCCAGGAGAGGCTATAATTTTAGTACTCTGTCTTTGGATTTAGTTAGAGATTCCCATCAAAGATCTGATCAGAAGCAAATTTGAATATACAAGTAAAATTCCAAAAATGAAAAAAACAATTTGTTTAACAAGAAATACACGTTGTTTACTACTTTCTACATGGACATTTTAGTGATCTCAAAAACCTCTAAGTCCACCTGAATCAGACAACAGTAGTTCCTCCACAAAGGGTGCAAAGACGCCTGTGGTTTTGGCAGTTACACTGCTGTTGTTCACCAGTTCAAAGATCTGGCTCTCTTATTCTTAAAACAAAAACCCAGTTATAAAAAGAAATAATACACAGTAACAGGAAGTGAATTTGCCTCTCAAGGTTTAGTTAAATCCACCAAAAAATATATTCTTCCCTCCCTTTTGGGGTTATAATTACAACCTAAATAGAGAATGTTAAGGATACAAATAATGGATTTCACATTACCCACACGTTACCCACTGTGTAACTGGGTTACACAGTTCCTGACATCAGGGATACCGTCAGCAACATCCAGGTCTAAGTCAGTTACCTCAGCTTCTTAGTCAAAATGACTTCTGCAGCCCTGCAAGCCTTCTGCCCTTTCTTCTACCCACAATGAAGCCCCACCTAGTGGCACCAACTAGCTAGCTGGCTTCCAAACTTCTCTGGGCAATTTACCTACTGACCTTAGTGACTACTCTGTCGATGACCTGGTCACCTTGTGGCATGTCATCTTAACTATGACCATCGACACGGTTGCATGCAGGTGCCCGCTCCCACTGCTGTGGCAACACAGGTCCCCCTTCTATACAGAGGACATGAGGCAACTGAAGCAGACAGGTAGGCAATTAGAGCACAGTTGATGCTTGATTTGTGCTCAAGCTGGCCAACAGAAGCATTTTTAAAGGTCTATGCTGTGGTATTTCCAGACGTTATGATCCCACGCTCAACCATGGTGAATACCCACATGGTGAGCAAGGGACCGTAACATCTGTTGACCCGACAGGTGATTCCAGCCAGATGTTCACCCCCCGTGAATCACACGTGGGAATCTCATTGACCACGCAAACAGCCCTCCTGCCTGGACCATGGCCATTTGCGTGGTCAATGAGATTCCCGCCCGTGATCAATGGGATTGTCACATCTGTCCCCTGACCATGGCCTGGAATCAGCGGCCTTGCCCACTGCTGATTCTGGGCTATGGTCAATGCCCGGGGGGGGTGGGCGGGTGCTGCGGCCGTATTGACCGTGACTCCCACCTGTCTCCCAGGGGGCAGGCGGCCTAGGGAGTGTGGGGGGGCTGTGCGGCTGCACGTTGGCCATGCAGCCCCACCCCCTACCCCAATTCCCCTCTGGGATCAGCCGGCACATCTGTTGGCCGTGCCATTTTTATCCCAGCGAGGGATCAATTGGTGATTCTGTGATGGGGCCAATTCTGTCCCCGTCACGTCTAAAAATACCCATAGTGTCTGCAAAGTCTCATTCGGTGGAACTGTTCCGAGTGGTGAGGGGTCTGGCAAATCTGGTCTGCCTCTGCCCAGAAAGGGAGTAATCTAATGCCCACAACATCATGTTTATTAATTACTTTGTAGACAAAATTGCTCTTATTTACCAAGACTTGGGTGCTGCTATTTTTTTCTCCAAAGTCAGAGTTCTGGCTTATGGAAGCCCAGTCTTGTCCCGTTTATTTGAATCAGTTTCTAAAGGTATCACCCACCGATGCGGAGGAGGTGCTCGGGGCAATGAGGGCAACCAGTTGTGAATTATATCCTTGCCCATTCTGGCTGCCGGCTGGTGAAAACCTGTGTTTGTCAATACCTCCCTTCAGGAGGGTAGGGTGTTGGATACCCTGTTGATCTTGATACATCTTTCAGTGGCCTTTGATACCATTGATCATGAGGTAGTATTGACACAACTGCAGGACCCGGCAGGGCAGGGGTGGAACCACTCCTGAGTGCTTCTGTTCCTTTGTGTCAGGGAGGTTGCAGAGAGTGGTGATGGAAAATTATAAGAATATAAGGAGCTGCCTGACTGAGTCAGACCAATGATCCATTTTAGCCCAATATTGTCACAATCTGACAAGGCAGCAGGGTTTCAAATACAGCTCTCCAGGGTCTCCATTAGAGGCCTCATCCAGGGGCGCTATCAAAGATCCTGAATTGGAGATGCCAGGGATTGAACTTGGGATCTTATGCATGCAAAGCACCTGAGCCACGGCCCACCCCATAGCCATGGCCCACCCAATTGCTCGTCATCCTCTCAGGACCTTCTTCGTGGGGTCCCACAGGGTTGTATTTTATCTCTCCTCTTCTTAAATGTGTATATAAAGCTTCTGAGGTCATTTGGAGGTTTTGGGGTGAAGTGCTATCAGTATCTGCTGATGACACCCAACTCTGCCTCTCTTTTTCATCTTACTCAGGCTCTTCTGTCTAAGTGCTCACCCAATGTCTGGCTGCTGATGGGTGAGCTGATTGAAACTGAATCCAGACAAGACTGAGGTAATGATGGTTGGCCAGCCTTCTGATGTGGAGGGGATTGGGTCTCCCATTATTAACGGAGTCCGGCCCTCTCTGGTCAATCAGGTTTGAATCGCAGCCTTGAAGTGCTTCTGGACTCCTTGCTGTGCTTAGATTGTCAGGTTGCGGCGATGGCCAAGAATTTTTTTCACCAGCTCCATCTGGTGAGAAGACTGTGGCCTTTTCTTTCAGATTCGGATCTGGCCACTGTCACCTATGCTTTCATCACCTCAAGGCTAGATGATTGCAATGCGCTCTATGTTGGGCTGCCCCTGATGACTGTTTGGAAGCTGCAGATATTGCAGAATGCGGTAGCTAACCTCTTTTCAGGGACAGGGCATGAGAAGCACAATACACGGGTGCTCCGAAGTCTGCACTGGCTCACTATAGCTTTCTGGGCACAATTCAAAGTGCTGTTTTTGACCTTTAAAGGCCTAGATGGTCTGGACCCCACATATCTGAAAGATCGCCTGTCCTTCCAGGAACCATTGTGGCCCCTGCAATCACCCAGGAGTGGGTACCACCTGTTAGCCATGTTCACATGGCAAGGGCTCACAAGGAGACATTCTTGGTTGCTGTACCAGCACTAAGGATGTTTGAATGTGGTTCGGAAGTTCACGGTTCAGCCCAAACTCAGGATGTTCAGCCCGTTCATGAACACCCCAAATCTGAACCACCCCCCACTCAAACTGGCCAAACAAAGTTCAGGTTCCAAACCTGTTCAGACAGGGGAAGGGGGTAGGGAGGAACCTGGATTTCCCTCCCCCTCCCCCCCTCCAGGCTGCATGGGTGGAAGGGGCACCGGGGAGCACCTCCCCCTCCCCACCCTGCCCATCCTCGTAAAGAAACAAAAATTAACCCCCCCACCCCAGGAATCGCCCTACCTGGTGGTGTTGGGGGTCTGTCTCTGGATCCGGTGGTGGCGGTGGGTCCGGAAGTGGGTAAAGTGGAGGGTACAGCGGCAGTAGTGCTCTGGAGTGCTTCAGGCCGCTACTAGGCCTTCCAGGTCAAACCTGAAGGCCTAGTAGCGGCCTGAAGTACTCCGGAGAGCCACTGCCACCACTGCTGCTGCCATCAGCAGACCCAGGGTTGGAACTCTGGCACCACCAGGTAGGTCAGGCTCTGGGTCTGGCAGTGGCAGTGGCGGTAGGTCCGGTGGGTCTGGTGGCGGTGGTGCTCTGGAGCACTTCAGGCCACTATTAGGCCTTCCAGTTTGACCTGGAAGGCCTAGTAGTGGCCTGAAGTGCTCTGGAGTGCCACCACTGCTAGACCTGGGGCCGGAGTCCCGGCACCACCATGTAGGGCAATCCCTGGGATGGGTTAAAAAAAATTACGAGGCTGGGCGGGGGGGGAGGTGCTCCCCGGCACCCCTTCCACCTACACAGCCTGGAGGGGGGTAGGGAAAACTGACCCCTCCAAACCTGTTTAGACCAAACAGGTCAAACCCAAACAGTTTCAGGTTTGGCCGAACCCCGAATGGGCCGAACACTGACCTGAACCGCCCCCCCCCCCCCGGTGTTTGCACATCCCTAACCAGCACTGTGGAACTCTCTTCCCCTGGAGGTCCACTTGAGCCTGGGCCTGAGCATCTTCTGGAGGCAGTGTAAGACTTTTCTGTTCAAAAAGGTATTTGGCAGGTGGGATAGGAGATTGGGATGGTTTTGGGGTAGGAGTGTAAGAGGATGGTGTGTAGGGATTAGAGAGAGGTTTGGTGTGATGGGGTTAGGGTTTATTTTTAATTGTTTTTATGTGTTTTAGTTGTATATATTAATGTATTTTATTTATTTTTGTAAGCTCCTCTGAGCCTTTGTGGGAAGGACAGGATAAAAACTGAATAAATAATAAAATAAATAAAAAATAAATTGAACAAACTCATAGCAACTTGACTTTCCTGACTCATGAAAATTCTATGAGTATACTGCTCATGTGCAAAAGTTACCCAACCCACCCTGCCCAATATCTTTGCACACACTGTAAATCTCCTCAAAGAGATGGTCTGAATTTTAATTTATATGGGTTATACTTGCACATTCTCTGAAGTACTGGTTGAGAATGCTGATCATGATCAAAGATAGGATGCTGAAGTAGTACACTATCCTTTCAGGGAAGTATCACCTACCTGTTTAAATATGAGGACGCAAATGTTCACATCACAGCTATCTTCAAGCAAAGCTCCTGTTCTCTGTAGTGTAAGAGTCTGTCCTGTGTACCAAATATGGCCCTGTATTATTAATTTTTATGGTCCCTTTTCAATTCCTGGATCCAATCTATGGATGCATCCAGGCCCTACCTTCAATCACTGAAAAAATGAAACCAGTGAAAAGGAGCAGAGAAAATGCCATGCATTCATGAATAGGGATGTATTCATGGCACAGATCCATGATCTAAACTCCCTTCTTCCTCCCTTCATCCTGAGCACATCCCTAAAAGAAAACATCCCCGCCTTTAACTGCTACTCAGTCCAGGGAGCTTGTATTACTTTTCAAAGTGGCCCATAGAAGGGACATGATTCCCCACATATCGGGTGTAAACAGACAGATGGCAGGCCCACCTCTTCTCTGTCTCACCCCCAGATGGTTCGTCCATCTAAATACGGCCACCAGAAGTGCGGGTGGAGGACAGTCAGAGCAAGCTGTTTTAGCCTTGCTTGCGGCACTCTGGAGCATCCTAGAGCACTGCCAGTGAATCAGACCACCCAAACCCAGGCATGTACCAGCCTGAGGTGAAGCTGCAGTCCATCTGATCAGTGGATGGCCACTGCAGCTCCACTCTCAGACAGCCATAGAGTTGCAAGCAGCAGTCTAGAGCTTCAGGTAGCCCATCAACAACTCTATGGTGTGGGGGAGAAGGGTGGCACATGGGCAGACTCTGGACTATGGGAACTGCTGGGTCTGTGCAAACCTGGCCCAAGCAGGGCTTGATGTGTAGGGGACACAGTGCTTGCCATCCCTGGAGCCGCCTCCGGGTGCATCAGAAAACACTGATTGTGAAAAGTGAACTATGAATAGGAGAAGTTCAAAACAGTTGTCTCTGATTCCTTGACAGCAGCCCATAAGTTGAAATATGTTGATATTTCATTTTTAGAAACCATAAAATAATGCATAAAATGCTCATCCATGAACAGAAACACCATCTACAGTAACTTCATTACAGTTATTGCTGGTTGGACCTGCAAATAGTTTACACGTTGCTTCTATTTATTGATAAAGAAAGCCTGAGAAAGAATTCTCTCTCATAAGTTAACCAGATAGATCAAGTTCTTTTTTTTAATTTTATTTTTTAATGTATTTTTTGTGTGTGGTGATTGCTGTTGAAGGTTCTGCCAAAGTTGAGTTCATGCCAAAGCGTTCGCTGAACAGGGATGTTAGCTTCTACTCTTTACAATAGTGCAGCTGTAATTGTTGTGTATTTTTTTTTGTGCCTAGTTAGGATACCCAACTGTTTCCTGTTCTAGTAAAATGCCTCAGGTAACTGTGCTACTGATTCTTGTTTTCATTCTGTCAAAAAACTGAGAAAGAAAATTCAATTTATAAATTCCTCCGAGAACAAAAGTACTTCCCCACAAAATTAGGCCTCAACTCAGTTGAGGCTCAAGGTTATAAGAAAATAAGAACTACCATACCAGATCAAACCAACCAGCCATCTAGCCCAGGAGTCTATCTCTGACAGTGACCCATGTTGATTGTTTCTGAGAAACACACAAATGGGTCAAAGATGGAATGATCCATTTAATGGAAGCATAGAACTGAACTGAGTTGGAAGGGACTTCAAGGGCTATCTACACCAACAGCCTGCCCTGAGGTATGATACCCTATATCTCTAAGCATCCATGAGAGATGCCTATCCAATATTTTCTTGAAAACCTCCACAGACGGAGATTTCAAAATCTTGGTAGGCAGCTTGTTCCACTGCTGAACCGTTCTAAAAGTTAGGAAATGTTTCTAATCATACCTTCCTGCAATTTAAATCCATTCTTGTTCTATCCTCAGTGGCAATGGAGAACAAATTTGGGACATTTAACCTCTGATTATTTATTTATTTAGTTCCAGCAGTGTACCTGTCACTGTACAATCAATTGTTATAGACAGGTCCCTACTCCAAGGGGTTTACAATCTAAGAGAGACAAGGGAGGGGTGAACACCTGGAGAGACAAAGACACATTCATGAGGTTGAGAATTTGCAGGTGCATGTGCTTCACTTAGGGTGTTTTCACATGTGATGTTACCATCAGTTTCTACGATTTGACCCACGTAGACATCCATGGTGCTGTCACATCTAAAACCTGCCAACAAATGTTGGCCCGAGCCAGACCTGGGTTTGCATAGGCTGCGGTGGGGCTTAGCCCGTTGGGCTAAATGCTGCCACAACCTGTGCAAAGGAATCCGGACCAGAGTAATGCAGGCCGTCACATGTGTTGCCCCATTTGCACTCATCCCAGTCCATATCCACGGTGGTTCTGGTCAGCCACAACAGCCTCATAGGCCACTGTGCCTGCCTGTCAGAGAAAGGGGCAGGCCGCTCCGTGCAGAGTGGGGGCGGACCGTGTGAACACATGTTCATACATCACCCTGACCTCTCCCCACCCCCTCCCCAGCCTGACCCGCCATCAGGTTTCTTCGGTGGCCAAGCCACATCCTGCCCAAAATGAGGGACCTCTGGGCAGGATTAGTGCGTGGCAGCACTCAGTGCCATCATGTGTTAAAGCATGCATAGTTAGAGGAGAGAGATTCTGACTGGGGGGGGGATGCAAATTGTTGGGTCATACAAATAATGTAGACTTAGAAGAATATGAGAATTTTCTTGCAGCTATTGTCTAATTTTTATGCCAGCAAAATGCAGCTTTTACCAGTGAAATCTCATTTTGTCTCAGAAAAAAAAACAATTGTTGTGTAGGAGCTGCAAGTCAAAGGGTAAATTTAGCGTACTGTAGAAAGTGTTCTTGATCTGATTCATACTCATATTATCATGAGTGATCACACTTACAAAGGGAGAGGGATGGAGAAAAAAGAAGTTTGTGTGGGTGTTGTGATGAAAATAAGTGGAAGTGCCATGTAGGAAAATTACAGAAAGAGGTAAAAAGTGCTTGATTTCCATTTATTTTTCTTTGAAAAAAAGTTATAGGGGGCAAACAGACACATGAGGCTTTAGCTAGGCAAAAATAGTAGATCAAAATTTCATATCCAAAGGCTGGATTTTTTAACTCAAAATAGGGGCCCATTTCAGGTCATGGGTTGAATTGATGGTGTCAGACAATCTAGTTCCTAGTACATGATAGTACAGGATTGTCAACACCACTGAAACAGTCACCATGTCACCATAGGTGATTTTAGATGTTACGAGATCACGGTCAACCACAGTGAACCACACTCACACCGGGCACTGGGCCTCCCCCAGCAACCCCGGGCACCCCAGACCACGGGAAGGTTGCCCGGGGGGCTGCAGGGGGACACGTTCAGCCCACCCCTGCCCAACCCCTCCCATATACCCACAGGGCACGACACGCCCCGACACCTACAACAGGCGGGCGAGGACGGTCGAGAGCACCCCTGGGAGCAGCCAGAGGTCCCAGGTGAGGCACACCAGCAAGTGGGGGGTGGGAGAGGGCACCAGGGGAGGCCGGGCAGGGGACCCGGGGCATGCGGTGTGGGGGAGAGGGGCCTGAGCACAGGGGAATGCTGGGGGAGGGCACCGGCCACCAAACTGAGAGGGGGGGCATGACCCCCCAGCCATGTCATGGAATTGGGGTTGGGAAGCTTGGGCACCTAACCAACCCCTAATGTGTACCCCAACAGGGTGACCTGAGGGGCCCCAGTAAGCAGGCCCCGTGCCCCCAGCGTAACGGATGCGGGAGCACCAGGCACGGGTACAGTGCCAGAGGGAGGATCAGGTGGAGGACATAGTCCACTCAACCACTGAACAGGGCGAGCGGACGATCGTGGTCATCGACCGGTTGGAGGCGACCACCGAAAGGGCCATGCAACAAGCAGAGGCAAGGGACAGGAGGCTGCAGGTGGAGGTGCGAATGGAACGGAGGTGGGAGCACGGGGAGCACAGCAGGCAGGTGAAGGCATTTGGGTGGCTGGAACAGGCCATCGACAAGATGGTGAGGGAGCATTTGGCCAATATGGACCTTGCCCATGACATCGGCACATCGCTGCTCCTGCAGACAGGGATCGTGAGCGCGTACATGATGGCAGCCGCCCCGCCGGGCAACCTGCCTGCCCCGGCCCCGATGCTGGGCCCCTCGGTGCCCTCGGTGCCTCCGCCACTGCCCCAGCAACTGGCATGCCCGCTGGCCCTGCGCATCTACCTTCCGGTCCCTGTAGGCCTCTGGAGGGAGCAGCCGGCCAGGGGAGGCCCTTCCAGCCCCAGATCTGCCCTCCCTCCCACCACTACCTGCCCCTTCAGACACCGAGGCATCCCAGGACACTGTTGGGGACATGGACAGTGGGGTGGATGGGAGGTCCCTGAGCTCCACGGCACCCACAGGGTGACCGAGGGGGAGGCCAGGGAGACATAGGGGATAGGGGGAAGGGGGAGGGTGGCCTGAGGGGGGGATATGGCACCGGGAGGTGGGTGGTGGTGGTGGTAGTGGTAGTGGTGGTGGTGGAGGGGGCACCTGTAGGTTGTGGTCACAATAAATGTACAGGCACAACAGTAGCCTCGATGGTTCTGTTCAGGGGCCTGGGGCTGGGGGCGGGTGGGCCTCAAGGGGTGTGCCCAGGGTGCTGGTGGGGGTCCCAGGGTGGTGGAGACAGGGGGGTGCACCCTCACACCTCAGCCTCCTGGCTGAACCGCCTGGCCAGGGCTCCATGGATGCATTTTGCATAGCGATACTCCCGTAGGTTCTCTGCGTTCACACAGAGTGGCACGGGGTGGGAGGGCGCTGGGGCAGGGGGTAGTCGAGGGCAGCCTCATCGGTGTCGCACAGTTTGTGCAGCACACTTCAGGCTCCGATCACCAGGACCAAGGTCTCCACCGTGTTGTCCAGGCAGCCCGTGAGGCTCCTCCAGCGGTGCTTGACATTCCTGAAGGCCCTCTCGACCACGGTCCTGCTTGCACACAGGCAGGTATTGTACAGCGCCTCCACAGTGTTCCTGGTGACTGGGTATGACTTCATCAGTCACCGGGTGAGTGGATAGGCCGGGTCCACCAGGATGCAGGGGGCATCAGCACCCCCTCGATCTGGGTCATCCCCATGTCCACAAAGTTCACACGGTACATCCGGGCATAGATGGGTGAGATGGTCATAATTCAAGGATCATTTGCTGCACCCTGAGTGGCCCATGAAAATGTCTATGAACCGCCCCCGGTGGTCCACAACTGCCAGCAGCTGCAGGGAGTGGTACCAGTGTCTGTTGACATATTCCGCGGCCTCTCCATTTCAGAGGTGGAGGATCTCGATGTGGGTGCTGTCCACAGTGCCCATGCAGTTGGGGAACCCTCCAGCCACTAAGCCGGCTATCACGACCTCCTGGTCCATCAGCTGGATCGCTCGGTCCAGGAGCACGCCCTCCACTGCCTCGCAGACGTCTCGCAGGATACCAGTGACGGTGCTCACCCCGACGCCGAAATGCTGCAAGATGGACTGGCAGGAGTTGGATGTTGCAAGGGCCCAGACCCCGATGGCCACCCGCTGGACCATAGGAATGGGGTTCCGCATGAGGGTGTGCTGCCGCTTCAGCCAGGGCATTAACAGCTCCGCAAATTGCAAGAGGGTGCGCTTGTCCATCCGAAAGTGCACTCTCCAGGCGGCCTCATCCCACTGAGCCAGTGCCCTGGCCCACCACCCCTGTGACCACTCTGGGACCGATAGCCGCCAGGCAATGGGCATAGTGATCCGGTCAGCGCAGCCCATGGTCTCCCTCTGCCACTGGAGCTAGCCGGCCACCTGGCGGAGCACTTCAGCCCGGTTCCAGGTGGGGAGGAGGGCCTGCCTGGCCATTCTGGACACCCGCTGGGCCCTGAGCCGGGCCAGGAAGAACCTGCGCCCATGGTGGGATCTCCAGGAGCTAGCAGCACTCCTGGCCATGCTCACCCGCAGCCGGGCGGCCAGGTGCACCTCTGCAGTCTGGATGCACAAGAGGTCCATGTGTGAGCAGTACCACTCTGCGTAGACTGCTAGGTACATCTTGCAAGCGCCCAACCACCCCAACCCCATGGTGAACGGTGCCCCAGGTGGTTTAGGGGCACACCCGCTATAGTCTGGGTCACGTGTCACCCCACCCCCTGTTCATGACATGCCTACCAGCTGGGGGGCCCCAAATCACCTCTGCTGCCCCTCCCCCAGCCAACTGGGCTGGCTCTTGCATGGAGACTGGGGCAGAGAGGCAGTGGGAACCCCTCTGCATGCACCTGCAGTCCCTGCACGGGGACTGGCACAAGGTCCAGCCTGCACCCTGGCCTGTGCGAACTGCAGCTGCATTCCTGCTGTCATCACCTCCCACCTCTATGTGTTTTGGCTGCCTGTTGTCCTCCCCGCCCTGATCTGTGTGTAGGATGTCTTGTCTGTGTGCTCGGTTCCAGCAGCTGGGCAGGGTCCGCACCCCACGCCTCGCTCATTAGCAGGGCAATGTTGCGGCCTGTGGCCTTATCGCTTGGCCTTGGAGCTCCCCTGCTTCCCTTGCCATCCCTCCAGGGATTGTGGGGCCCCTCTTGTCTTACAGTAGTATCAGGTGCGTGCTGGACCATGGTTGCCAGGGCTTCCCCAGTTCTTGCGGGCCCCCCCACCCCTGGTGCCCCCCATAGCTGGACATTACATGAGACCATGGCCCTGTGTGACCTGTGGAATTCCCCAGCCATGCAGTTGCTCCTGAGCTGCCTGGACAACCTCACGGGTGCCTATGCAAGTCTGAGCTCTGGTCTGTGCTACTTTGGCTATGACGCAAGCACCTGCAACTGCCAGCTTCACGCGGAGACGCTGGGGCTGCGTCCCTTTCCTGATGGGCGCATCCCAGAAATGAGGTGCATGCATGTGGGGTGGTCGGTGGTGGAGACTGTGTCTGCTCTCTCTGTGTGGAGCCTGGCTGCCTACATGGCCTGTCTGGCGGAGGAGGGCCCCGCCCTGGCTGTGTCCTTCTTTGGCTGTGTTCATGGGGCCCGTGGGTACCAGCGGTCACGTGGGGCAGTCTATCACCATCTGTTGGAGCTCAGTCACCTTCTGTGGCCCCCAGCTGCTGACTATGGCTTGTCAGAGCCCACCGGGGTGCATCTGGCAGTGCTGACTGGTGTGTGGTCCCACTCCGATGTGCAGGTGGGGCTCGCCATGCAAGATCCCTTTGAGGCATACTACCTGGTCGCCCACCACATGACAGCACTGGGATACCATTGGGGCATGCTTCAGTGGCCCCACTTCGTGAACCTGGCAGCCCACCTGGCCCCGGCCCCCTTCGTGGCCCCCTACAGCTGGCTGTGAGGCCCCCTTTGCCTTCCGGGCCCTGGTTGCTGACCCCGCTGTGTGCTCCCACCTCCGCCCTGATGCCATGAGTCGCTGTCCGCTCCCTCCATGATGTCCCGACCTCGCTGCTGTGCTTCCTGTTTCCTGGGGTTCCACTGCCCCTGCCTGTGGCTCTGTCCCCCCGTGGGGCCCCCCTGTCTGCCTCTACAACCAATGTTCCCCTCCATGGCTGTCTTCCTCTGTGGTCGTGTCCTGAGCTCCGAGCCACCACCCGGCACCCCAGGGTTCTGCTGACATTCTGAGGCCACCTACAATCCCTCCTGTGCCCCTGCCCCCCCTCAAGGGGACTCTGTGACCGTGGGGTTCTGGGCCCCCCGGACTGCACCTCCTAGCATCCTCCAGGGTGTGTGTGTGTGTATTTGGACTGGCTGCAAGGCTCCAGTTCTCCTCCCTCCCATCCTTTGCACCCTCGCTGGTGAGTGGAGTCCCTGTCTGACTCCTGGACTGTTCCCAGGCCTCTCCCTGTTCTGTGTGGCCTCCCCCTGTGCCTGTGCTCTGCCCCTGGGGTTCCTCCCATTCTGGGACTGGCTGTGTTGCTGTGGGGGTGTACGTGCGGACTGTGCTTTTGTGGGGGTTCTGGATGCCGTTTCCCATGTCCTGCCCTCCCATTGGCCGATCCCCCCCCTCCTCCCTGTTCCCGTCCCCTTCCACCCTCCCCCCCTTGCCCGTTGTGCTGTGTGTGTTGTCTGTCCCACTGTGTTCCCCCTTCCCTGCCTGTCCCATCTGGGTGTGTATGCATCCGTGCGTGTGTTTGTGCTGTGTGTTCCACTGTGACCTCGTTGTCTCTGTGCCTGTTGTGTGTGCTGCCTCTGCTGCTCTTCTCCCTCCTCCCCCTCCCTTCCCAGTTCCCTTGTGTGGGTGTTTCCTTTTGGCGCTTTTGGCTTCCTTTGCCCTCAGCCAGCCATATCTATCGACCGCCCCTCCCCGGTGCCTTCTGGGTGTTTTTACCATGGCCAGGAATTGGCATCACGTCTGTTGTGCTACACTGGGCTGTGGTCTGTCTGTCCGATTCCCTGCCACGGTCCTGGTCCCGTCACGACTGTTTGGGGCCTTCCAGGACCAGAGGGGGTGGTTGTTCGGCTCGCCACCGCTGGGAATCCACTGTGGTGAATCAGGACGGCATAACATCTGAAATCACCCAATGTTAACTACAGAATTGGCAGACCCACTGAATTACTCTAGCACCCTGGGAAAGGATAGGAAGGAGGTTGAAATCCAGAGCCTCCAGGATAGTATTCACTGAAGTGCTTCCTGTTACATGCTTGCGGCTCCAGAGACAGGCTGAGCTCCGGAGTTTCAATGCATGGATGAGATGATGGTTCAGGAAGGAGGGATTTAGATTTGATAAGAACTAGGGAACGTTGGGGGGAAGAGGGAGCCTATACTAGAAGGATGGGATCCACCTTAACCAAAATGACTGAATGCTGACTAAATTGCATGGGAACTCTTTAAATGTACACAGATACAAGTTCACACTTTCAAATTTGCAGAATTTGATTTTAGACATGAGCAGTTCTCCCACTTCTAGAACAGACCTACTCATGTCCAAATCAGTGGGTCTGCCAAGTCAATGGTTACCATATATGATGGCACTGTGAATCATGGTGCTATGTCCTCTGTTTGCACACAATAAATTAAGTCCCCAGTCCTGCAGGGCTGAAGGAGTTCTGAGGGAACATTAATTAACTCTATAAGCTGAAGTCAACATGTTTTCCTTTCAATAGAAGGCTCATGGGTATTCTAGGTGGTTTTGTATATTAGTCAGCGAGTATTTGCATTCACTGCAAATTTGATGCTCAAGGGGAAAAGGATCCCACAAAGGAGAAGCAGGTAGATAATGTAATCAAAACAGTTAAACAGATAGAAGGGGTGATGTATTTTACAGCACAAATCAAATTGCACAAAATTTCTCTATGTGAGGGCAACCACAGCAATAGCAGTTGGAGTTAGACGGTACAGTAATAGTATCTCTCTTTTTTCGTAGAATGGCACACATCGATATATACCTATGCCACATATGAAGACCCAGCCTCGGGCCTGAGTTGCTTCTAAGGGGAAATATATGGCTTGTAGCAATCATGTCTTAAGAGCTCTGAGAACAAGATCTATAGCCCACTGGCGTTAACTGAATTCTTGCAGCTGTTTTCACCAGGCCATGGCAAAACCAAAAGAATTGCTAAGGGGAAGGAGCCTCTTCCTGGATCCCCAAAGCCTCAAACCCTGACACTCCTCGGGTAATTTCAGATATACCAGACCCGGGGGCCCGCCACGCTGAATCATGGACCGGGATCTGTTTCGGATCTCAGTCAGGAATCAGGCCGTCCATCCTTTAGATGTACCGGTCTGATTCTCACTATGGATTGAGGAGGGGGTGGGGCTGCGCAGCACAACATGCGGCCACACAGCCCTTCCCCCCGCGCTCCCGCAGCCACCCGTCCTCCGGGAGATGGGCAGGCACAGTGTCCAATCTGGCCACTGCACCCGATCCCGTCCTGTGGTCGGGACCATGATCCCGCCGGGCTGCAGGTAACAGACATTACCCATGGCCCATGCCGGATCGTGGCCAATCCGATCACAGTTGGGGCCCAATCCCACCATGGTTCTGGACCAGAATTGTGGTCAGTCTGATTCCCGCCAGTGATTCACTGGGGTGAACATCTGACAGGAAGCAGAACAGACGTAACAGGACCAACAGCCACCACAGGGGATTCACTGTGGTTGACCGTGGTATCGTTACGTCTGAAATTGCCCCTCATTAGGGTTGTGCAATTCATATCATTTTAATTAATTACAAAAATGAATGGAGCCTCATTCATTTTTGTAACTAACATAGAAAATGAATGAATAAGCAAACAAAATTAATTTGAGTTTATCCATTTTCATTTTTATTTTTTGTTTTTGTTTTATTTCATGTGGGTTGTTTTTTTGTTTTGTTTTTTTAAATCACTGTGTATGCCGGTGGCCATTGTGAGCAGGCACACTCCTTTCCAAAATGGCATGGGCAGTGTCGGCACCATTTTGGAAAAGGACATGCATATGCAGAACAGCCACTGTGACCATTTTTCACATGTACGGTGATTCTTACATTTTTTATTATTATTTTTAATAAAACAAAAAAATAAATGAAAATGGAAGAATCCTTTATGATAAGCCCCCCAAATGAAGCTTTTTTAGAAATGAAAGCTAAAATGAAAAAGAAAACAAATGATGCGCCTTCTGCACACCCCTACTACTCTTACTCCTGACCTTCCATACTCAAGTGTGTGCAGGAATAGAGGTTGATTTTTTTCTCCGAACTCTGCCCCTTTCACCCCTATTCTTCGGGTAATGTTTGCATTTCCAGGCATTGGGTACCTGACTGGTCCTTGGGTGGCCTATTGTGTGCCTGATGGGCTGTCTGAAAATGCAGGCATGACCTAATGCAGGTACTAATTTTAGTACCCATTGAAGCTCTAGGTGGGACACATTGGGAAGAGATGTTTCATCCTGTAGAGGGTGATATGATAGCTAGTCTCAGCACCTTTGAACTCAAGCAGCTTTAACCTGACACCCTTCCCTCCCTCACTCTTTCTTTTTGCTCTCTGTTCGCATCTCATTCATTCCCAAGTGAATCACCTGATAGTGATCACATTTATTCCTGTTCCTGTTGGCTGCCAGGCACCAGTATTTATGGTTATTGGAGTGAGGAAGGAGAAGAGAAGTGAAAATAGAGAGGGGGTGAGGGGGACTAACAGAAAGATGTTGTAGCACAGGAAAACACAAGACAGCCTTTCACTCCCCATTCAAATCCCTGTCACTCACACACTCATCATCATCCTCAACAACAACAACAACAACAACAACAATAATAAATATATAGAGTTCAGGCAATATAAGCAGGGACAAGGGGGAGTTAACTCATTCTGTCATATGGTAGCAACTTGGGTCACAAGGTAGCGCATGGAACACATAGTAGAAGGAGGGAAAGGGAAGAGTAAGAGAAGGAAATCGCACAGTGCAGTTCTACCTTCTGCCTGATGGGGTCTGGATTATAAAGCAGAAATGGTTACTAAATTCACTACCAGAGGTAATACCCAATATTGGGCAGTTCATTGGAAAACTGAAAAATCAGCACAATTTTTTAAAAAAAAAAACTTTAGTAGTTTTCTGGGACTGGAAATTGACTTTCTGGGATTGTAAAGTTGATTTTCTGGGATGGAAAAATTGATAAATAAGTGTTTTAAGAAGGAAAATTGGGAGGGAGATTTTAAAAAATGGAACTGAAAGTAGTGTTCTGGGACCAGAAGTTGCCGAAAAATTGTTGAAACTTGATAAATTGATGTCGGGAGTCAGTATATCAACAAAAATGTTTTAAAAATCGGTACCAGAAGTTGACATTCTAGAACCGGAAGTCAACATTTCAGGACATAGGATACCCAAACGGGTTGTAATTGGGTACTGGATGGTACCCAAATGTTAACGGGTCAATTCGTGTTCTGGAAATTCATCAAGTTACCCATTTTTGCAGGAACCCTCTTTAAGCTCTAGCTGGAACTCTCAAGTGAGTGGCAAGCTTAGCCTCGCAATGGGGAGAATGAAGGAAGGCAGAGGAAGAGAGAGGGTATGTCGGCATTATTCAGGTTTTTAAACTGTGATCACCATTAGGGACCAGTGACTTGTGTGGTATTTTAGAACTTCCTGAAGCCAGCAGATGACATAGCAGAGCTGACTTCAAACTCAGTATGAAGATTTAGACTGGCTGTTTTTATCCATGCTTATTTATCCGCCTTGTACACTTTCATTTATAAACACGGGTACTGAGATGAAGAATTATTACTTCAAAATATGGCAGTTTGGCTACTCGAGCTATCTTCTGATATTTACTTTTTTTCAATATAGGTCATATTTTCTCCCTTTCTTTCCAGTAAGTCAGTGTCTTTTGATCTGTATCCATTATCTCTCTTGCGTTTGCTGTGGGCTTTCAAATATGCATTAAAAACTAGGATGAAGAGATTAAAAATCATTTCACTTCCTATTAAGCTCAGACTTGACCTACATGGCTTTCTTGACGGTTGCTGTTATACATCCCTCCCTCCCTTATCTTTGATTTCCCACCGGACTATAATGCACTCACTCTTTCCATATTTTTTCACCAGTCATCTATTGTATCACTACCAAAAAAATTTACTCATTTGCTTTTTAAATTTCATAATTTCTCTTCATATCAACAGGAATTTTGCAGCCAGCAGCCAAAACTGTAAAAATCCATGATGCTAGGTGAAATTTGGCAGTGCGGGTGTCTGCATTTTAATAACACTTCTTTAGTGAACAGAAAGCAAAAAGGAATATCAAGAAAGGGGGACAGACTGATGAACACGGATGGGGAAAATATAAAAAAATTCCATGGATTGTTGTACTATTCCCAAACTAATAAAATAAAATGAAATAAAATAAAATAAGAAGGAATTTAAAAAGATAAACATAACACTCCCTCATGCCTTTGTGTTAAATTTATTATTAATAATTATTATTAATTATTATTATTTTTTAAAAAATTATTATTATTATTATTATTATTATTATTATTAATTTACTAGGGCTGCAATGAGAATCAATTTCTTTCTTACAAAAATCTTGTGGAAATCAAGAACCATTACCGAGATCTCAGGATGATCTCAATAATGGTTAGAGATTTTGGTTGAGAATTTTTCTGAATTTACCGTTACTACTTACTGTGCAGCACATTCTTCCCAGTAACATGCATACCGAAATGGATGCCACAACTATTCTGCGCATGCGCACCCCTCTTACAAATTGGCATGGCAGCATTTTGGAAAAGGGCAGCCATTTTGTTGATGCACATTACTGGGGGGAACATGGTGCACAGGAAAGGATAAACGGTAATAGTAAATGCTAGTATTGAGAAAAATTCCACAGAAGCATGCATGGAACATAGACATACTATCTTTAACATCAAATTATTTAAATCCTTATTGCAACGATTTCACAGAAAAATTGATCAGTTACCAACGTCTGCTGTCAAAAAGTCAAAAAGTATGTCCATTTAACATGCAATAGTATTTAGGGTTCAGGTTGTAATTGACGATAAATATCCACTTGTTGAAATAGCCTCAGGTACTAGCATTCCATAGTATGTTGGTTTATATTTTCAAATCTGCATATAAAAATGTTACTAAGGCTGACATGAGAGCAAATGTTCCTGTTCTGAATGGAAATAATGACCTTTTGTGAGTGCTGGTGAGTGTCTGTCAGTACTTCATCATTTTCTGGTGATTCTCTGCTTCTACCAATTTCTAAATAATTATTTTCAGTTTTCGTCACTTTCTGGGACTTTTTGCAGGGCCGGCCCAAGGTCGGCAAAGTCAAGCATTTGCCGAGGGTCCACAACCATCCGGGGCCCCATAGGCTTCACTCCTGCAAACTTGGGCATCTGCTGCTTATGCTGCTGCTGCTGCCTCCCCACCGCTCCTGGCTCTACTTTGGCCCTGTGTCAGTCAGCACCAATCAGCCAGCTCCCTGGAGCCTGATAGGGTGGCCATTCATCCTCATGTCCCCTGGAGGAACTAATAGTCTGCTCTAGGTTCAGAAGTGTGGCTACCAGCCCTATTCACTTGGTAGAAGTTACTCCTGAAGAGCGGGACCTTCCGGGAAAGAAAGCATTTTTGGCATGTGGAGATACATGTGCATATCAGTGGTAGGCAGGCATTCCATCTGAAGCACTCTAGGTGAAGGAGGCGAGGGCAGCAGCCAACAGAAGAGCAGCATGAGCATGGGGCACAGAGTTGGAGTTCAGACGGGGTGTGTGTGTGGTGAGGGAGACAGTCTGAATCTCTCAGTCAGATTCTGGACTGTGAGTGAGTCCTAGTAGCTCAGGAAGACTTGTGGGTAGGGTCCTCCTGTCCTGTGTGTCATGGGGTGATTTCAGATGTTACGGGGCCCGTTGGCCCCGTACTGAAATCACCCAATTCATTCCCCGCCGGGATCACCCCATCACGCCATATCAGACGTGCCGGGGGGATCCCGGCGGGGAATCTGGGAAGGGGTGGGGCCGCGTGGCGCAACGTGCAGCCACACGGCCCCGCCCCTCCACGCACCCCACCGCCTGCCCTCCGGGGAGATGGGAGGGCGGCGGGGCCAATGAGGCCGCCGCGTCGGGCCAGAATCACCGCGGCCCAGGATCCCGCTGGTGATCCTGGTCCGTGGCGCCTGGTCAGACGTTACTTTTTTTTGGTCACCACTGGGGATCTCTTTGACCATGCTTCCCGGGACATTCCCCCGGCTAGCCCGGGAAGCGTGGTTCAAATTGACCCCATGTGGGTATTGACCGTGGCGAACATCTGGTGGCCGCCAAACAGACGTTCGAGACACAGTGACCACAGGTGTGTATTCACCGTGGTTCACTGTGATCTCATAACGTCTGAAAATACCCATTGTGTCTGTGTGTCAGTTTAATAAACAGAACAGAATGGTAATGCTTTGTTTTTAAACTTTATGGGTTAAATAACATCTCCTAATTCCATTGTTTTCCCTTCAGTAACTAAATCCCTCCACATTTGTAGCACTTGTCACCAGCCTGGGTTGGGCAGACGTGAAAATAAATTTATGCACATTTTGGAGGTGGGATTGGGTAGTTCAGAGTGTCTCAACACAGATTGAATGCCTTAGCAATCCTGTCAAATAAGTCACAGAAAGCAGAAGGTGTGGATTTTGATACTGTGATTCACCGTTTCGCTGCTGAAAAAGCAAGGAGGGAAATATTTTAATTGCATGCACCTATGCCTGGATTGAAATTAGGGATTTGCCTTTTTGGCAGTTGGGGGAGGGTTATCTTAATCTGGCTGTTTGGTTTTGATGTTTTTCACTTTTTTTATTTATATCAGTACATTAATATATCAGAATCAGTATATCATGTATAAAACATTTCTGAAGTGAAATACAGAGAACATAAGGGCAGTTAAGAGGATCATTAGAAGAGGAAGGGGTTGTTCCAAAGGGGTGAAGCTAAAGGACGAAGGACTGGAGCTACAGGAAGGGGTGGAGCAGGGGTAGGACTGGGTGGGTTCAAGTGGGTGGGGAAAAAGGGGGGCTCATTGATACTCTGTCAGTGAAATGCCCACAAAGACCTGGAGTTGGCCCTGACCTTTTGTCATTTTCTGGGACTTTTTCATCATTTTTCAGGACTTCTATGGCAGTTTTACAGCACTTCTATGGCAATTTCCAGCACAGTCTTGGTGCTTAGCCAGAAGGTTTTCGTATCCAACTATCCACAGACCCCAGGGGTGTCTGCAGGGCACTCATGGAGCTTGGGACCAGCCTGTGGCAGCCCTGTTCAACTTGCGAAAAATATTGGTAAATAGTGAAAACAGTGGGAAAGCCAATAAATTTCTGTGTTGCACAAATCTCAGCAAATCCCTTAGTTCCAATGGAAGCAGTACTCAGCAAGATTGCTTGTTTCAGGCCTCCTGTTAACCAATATATCTTCCGGGTGTCTAATGAATTTGGAGAGTTGTTAGGAATACATTAAACTATTCCTGTTGGGTGAGTGCAACACCTAATTTCTTCCATATTGGACCATTTTTGCTGTCATAAAGAATTCTGCATGAGGATGCAAGGATGCCACTAAAATGTTTATTGGGAAGGGAGGGGTCAAGCCATGAAGGAAGGGGATGAGGTGAACTGAAAAGGCTCTCCGACTCCCTTTTTGACATGGTCCTGACCTCTGAGAGCGTTGTGACATCACCACATTCTGAAGGGGGTGTGGCCACATCAGAAAGGGGAGGGAGAGTCTCTTTACCTCACCTCTTGCTGACGTGGCTTCACATCTTATGGAGCATCATTACATCACAGCAATTTGAAGAGACGGGAATAGGCAAAGAGGGGTGGGGTTCCCTTACTCCACTACAATGTCCTTGAGGGGGTGTTTTGTGATGAAAGTCTATCTGGCTGGAAACTTATGCAGGCTCATTTTTTCACTCTTTCACTGAACCTTTGAAATCATGTTCAATTTCTCTGGGCAGTGAATTTCCTCCTGTTTTGGAGCATGGATTGAATGAAGGATTTATCGCTCCCAAGAGGGATTCACCTGCTTTTTCAAGCAGTCCTGTTAGTTCTCAGCAGAGCCGAAATTACACTTATACAATTTTGGCCTTTCATCTGCCCACCCGACCACTGGAAAAACTAATTTCCCATCTAATGGAAAGATTTGTGACAGCTTAAATGGGACGCAAGACTAATGAATTGGACTAGACTCATTTCAAAACTCATTCCAGCAAGAAAGATGATTGTGTGACCCACAAATTGTTTTCACAGCTACAAAGCATTGTCAAAGGAGAATTTGGCTTAGTTCAGAAATGGACCCATTCCTTGCAGCTTTTCACCGATGCTTGAAGTAGCAAGAATTACTTTGCTATGTGGATTGCTTTACACCCTCTTTAACACTTTGAAAATACGTTCCAACTGGGTGGAATTCAGAAGCTCAGTGTTTACATTTGGAATCTGTTTTTCTCCCTCCAAGGTTATGCAGCTGATCACACACTTCACAGGATAAGTCAGATTTATTTGTGCATGTTCCTATTTCTTTAAAGGCCAAGCCCTAATGACATGACTGAAAGTGAGCAAAAATGGGCAGTTTGATCTGGTTTCATGCTGGGAACAGAAAGATGCCACTGGGGAGTTCCACAAATAGAGAAAAATATTTGCTAACGGGAAAATTCTGTTCATTTTTATCAAGGTGATGGTGGTGTTACTGAATCTCTCCTTGGCACAGTCCAAAGCTGGCTGGGGGATGATAGTTAGAATAGGAAAAATACAGATTAACAAAGGGGTTTCAATAATCAGCTCCAGGTGCTAAAGCAGACCTATGTTAGTACATGCTCAGTTTCCTGAACGTGCATTCTCTGCATGATAATGGCATAGTCTGAAAAACAGATTAGTCGCTGTATGTACCAAAGGATGATGATCACAAAAGTGATCATCCTGGGAATGCCAGAGGTTTATTTAACACTCAGTGTGTGCCTTCCTGAAAGACACTCCACATTTTAAAAGATAGCCACAGCACTTCCCTGAGTCACTGCTCTTTTTGTAAGTCCTTATTGTATAGCTTCCAAGTCTCGCTCAACAAACCTGCTTTTCCATCCATATCAAAAACACACTCTTATTTTGCAGTGTATTATCTTGCAAAGCTACTTTAAAGAACACCACAGATCTTGACTTAATTCTGAAGAATTTCACATGAGATTAAAGTTCAAAATTTTGCAACTAGGTTCTAAAATGTATCCAATCTTACCAGGTTTTTTTTTTTTACCAGGAACATTTTAAACAATAAAATAAATAGTATTTGCTAGCTATGCCAATACACGAACAATGAAGTAAACAAAAGTACATCAATGGGAAGGCTTTTGTATAAATGGCTGATCCATGGCAGAGCTATCAGTCCTGTGGTAAACCCATGGTAGAGTTCACGGGTGACAACTATGGCAAGTTGTAACCATGTGGTTGTAACCATGTGGTAACCATGTGAACACGTTAACAAATCTGTGGTAATAGTAATTGCCACTTGAAAATGGGATATCTGAAAGTACCTTTTGATAAGAGCAATTCACTCATGTTGGGATGAATCCTGCCCAGATTTAGGTCCAATTTAGCAATGTACTTCAGGATGTGATTCATTCTAAGCAAATGAACAGTCCTTTTAAAATCAAAGTGATTGCTTGTGTGCCTCAATGTGTTCCCCCACTGTCGGAGGCAGGATGCTGGGCTCGATGGACCATTGGTCTGACCCAGTATGGCACTTCTTATGTTCTTATGTTTTTATGTGTTCTTTCATGCTTTGTTTGCAGTCTTCTTAAATCACTGTGACCACACTGATTTAACTGGATATTACATATATTGACCTCATCTTACTCATACCGAAGCCATTTTGGAAAAGGGATGCCCATGTGCATAATCTTGGCATGGTCAATGCCATTTTGTGCATGTACAATGCTTTTAAAATTTTTTCGAGAATCTCATCAGGAATGGTGTTGACAACAGCCAGTTCTCAACTCGTTCTCTATTGGGAAAATCTCACCGAAGGCCCAGTTGTCAAGAATATTGAGATCTAGTCAAGTCCTAGTCAGGATGATTTGAATACAAGTTGCAAACAAACTTCTGGATGAAAGTGTATTGTGCTTGGTAGTTAGCTTTGCCATAATAGGCAGCTTTGCATTTACTAACAGAAGTCAATAATTATATCACATTCACATTCATATGTATAAAAGACTGGAACAAGTAAACAGACAAAAGGTTAGGAGATGTGGGAAAAATCAGTATCAGTTATGTTGCCATGTCAGTGTGACCCAACCAAAGCAATTTCTAAGAAACTGAATAAAAACAAAAATAATTAATTGCAATTGCTTGAAAAACAAGTCATATGTATCACTCAACTAATTTGCATAAATGCACATATAAAATATAGAGTCTACAAATAGGTAGCCAAAATTATTAATTGTTGTTGTTGTTGTTGTTGTTGTTGTTGTTGTTGTTATAGCACCAGCAGTGTACCTGGCACTTTACAATAGTAACAAAAAGACAAGATTCCTGCCCCAGCGGGCTTACAATCTATGAGAGACACGGGTGGGCAGGGCAAAAGGGGGGAAACAGAGGAAGAGACAAGGATACATGCATGAACTCGTGAGGTCTCAGATGCACATGCTTGGCTTAGTTACAAAGATGTAGTTGCTCATTTAAAAATGAATCTTGGTGTTAGTGTTTGCCCTGGACGCATGAATCCCAGGCTCTCAAGTAACTCACCTGTCCTCTCCTACCTGACCTTTAGCCCTGTTGTGGTTGGATAAGCTACTTTGCAACTGAAATCTACAAGTAATTGTGTACCTATTAAAACCACTTAATAAAGCTGCTTTGCTTAGTACCATTTGACAAAGTAACTTGCTAATTCTGTTCACCAAGCACGTTGCCAACAAGACAGTCAAGAGTGGGAAGGGCATGGTGCTAGTGCCAACTCCCAGTATTGCTGAATGGGTAGGGCTGACGTCAGTGGGGAAAACTGTAGGGATGTGTGAACAGAATCGAGTTTGGAAATTCAGTTCAGTTCGAAAATCGAGTTCGGTTCGAAAGTTCGGTTCGGTCGACTGAGCTATTCGAGTTCGGTCAAATTCCAAACTTCCAAACCGAGTTCATAAATTCAAAACCGGGTTTTTTTGCCTTCCGAACTGGTTCAAATTCGACCGAACAGTTCGGTCAAATTCAAGTTTGGTTCAAAAGTTCGGTTCGGTCAACCGAAGTATTCAAGTTTGGTCTGAACTCTGAACTTCCAAACCGCATTTGCACATCCCAAGAAAATTGCAGTGTTAAAAATCCCAGTGCAAAAGATCCGATACTGCCAATATGGAGAAAGAACCGAGATAGTGGATGATCGGGTACTTTCAGTTCTTGGCAATACCAGAAGTCCCATCCCTAATTTATAGTAAATATGGATATCCATTTTTTCCAGGAAAATAATTTTGCGTCATATGCCCCCACTCCATGCACCAGCACTCTTTCCCAGAGCCTGAAAACAGGTACCTCAAAACTAAAGGAACATCCATCTCCTGTCTCGAGGAGATCCTTTCCTCTGTGCCTGGCTCCTTTTTCTGTGCATTTTTCTTTTGTCTCAACCCCACACCAGGCTTGAAGCTTGCAATGCAAACCACAGCATTCCTGTTCCCTGCCATTCACCTGAGCATCAGGGCTTGCAGTTGCAATACAGGCTGGGGAGGGGGGCACTGCTGTATTGCACTCTAAGCTTGGACCGTTCATACTAGGGGTATAACTTGGTCTTCAGAAAACTTCAGAATTCGCCAAATACTAAAGTATTTAGTCCCGAAAGGCCAAAGGCCAAAGTTCCAAAGACCAATGTTCTTTAGGGATGGGCGAACGCGGTTCGGTAGTTCGGTGTTCGGCCCGAACTCGGCTTGTTTGGACAACCGAACACGAACACGAACACGAACAT
>QEPC01001705.1:53587-101529 GCA_003113815.1 Sphenodon punctatus | reverse complement strand
CGAACACGAACCGCAATCTGTTCGCCCATGCCTAATGTTCTTGTTTGGAAAACTTCGGAAAACTTTGGGAGCCGCTGTACACATGGGGGGCTGGTGGACACTGGAAATGAGAATTAGTGCTACATTTGGTAGGAGAGGGTATGGGAGGGGACAGTTGAGTGATGGTAAGTCAGATGGCAAGTTTTGATTGGCTGGCCAAGCCAGATGGAAAGCTTTTGATTGGCTGGAAGGGCAAAATAAAAGTGACTGCAGCCATTTTGTACATTCTCTTTCGTGAATTTTTTGGCAGTGTGTGCTACAGTGCTTCTGGATCTGTAAGTAATCACCTGGGAGTGGGGAGGGGTGCCTGACATAGTATGGTTTGGTCTGTCCTGTCCATAGGCCCAATGCTGGTGGATGGGGGTTATGTTTATCTTTACCATGTCATGCAGTTTTTTTAAAATAATAATAATTGGGTGCCACATTTCTTCTAGTTCTGCCTGCTGCTTGGTTGGCACCATGAGTCCGGAGGGCTCTCTCTTCCTGGCTCCACTTCCCTTTGCCTGGTCTGTTCAAGTTACCAGTGTCACAGTGCCAATTAGGGATGTGCGAACGCGGTTCGGATGTTCAGAGTTCAGACCAAACTTGGTCTGTTCGGACGGCCGAACCAAACGTCTGAACCGAACTCAAAAACAGCCAAACAGTTCAGTCATGTTCGGATGAGTTCGGATAAGTTGGGGGGGTGGGAAAAACATGACTTTGGGTGGGAAAAATATGACTTGAAGGCAGCTGAGGAGCAGACTTCCTGGCACCAGTGATGGAGACCAGGGGTTGTTTCAGGGCCAAATGATACTGATACCAAAAAAAATCTTAGAATTCTTTATCAGTATCGATAGTGCTATTTTTGAATGTTTGGCCAAGGTCGGCCGAACCGCACGCCACCAAACCGAACAACCAAACCCAAACTTCGGTTTTGAACCGAACGTCTGAACATCCAAACTGCATTCTGTTCGCACATCCCTAATACCAATACCATGCCAAGACTAGAGAGTGCCCCGGGCGGGGTAGGATGGGGTGAATGTCTGGTTTCTTTCTTGTGGGTGTTATAACTTTCTCTGTTGAGTGGGCTGACTGACTTTTGGTGGGATTTTTATTTCTCCATGCAGTTGCACACTGTTCTGCGGGGTTGTGTGTGTTGTCTTATTTCTTTTTTATCAAGGCTATGGCTGCCGTATGACACAGCAGAGTCTAATTGTAAGGTATAACTTCTACTGTTCTGACAGCTTCTTGGCACCATGAGGCAGGCCAGACTGGGATCTCTCTGCCTGGCTCCACTTCTCTTTGCCTTGTCTGTTAAAGTAACCAGTGCCACAGCCCTAATGCCATGTCAAGAGGGTGCCCCTGGGATGTGGGGTGTGAATGTCTGGTTTCTTAATTTTGTGACTGCTGAGGCTTGGGCTTGCTGGCTTTTGGTGGGATTTATTTCTTCATGCAGTTAAAGACTGTTTTGTGGGGGGTTGCTGTATTCTTCTTGAATGAATAGCCTGCATTTTTGTACACTGCTTGGTTGGCAATAGGTGCCAACTTGGCGCCGAATACTTCTGAAGTTTTCTGAGATCTGGAATTCTGAGTCATCATCATCATCATCATCATCATCATCATCATCATCATCATCATCATCATCATTTATTAAAGACGTGACCTTAGGTCATTGCCCAACAATACAAAAGTAGAAAAAGGACAAAACAACATACATAAAAGAATTCAAGGACAGTAACAGCCTATCCTATTCGCATAATAAAAACAAGATGCTTCCATCTCTAAGAGGACTTATAAAGTCCAACAATAACCCTTAATATCAAAGAGATAATGTAACCAAGTAAACAGTAAAAAGTAAATAAAACATAATATATAATATAATAGGTCCACCACTTCCCCTGCCATTTTACATGCTGGGATTCCTTGTTATTTCCTCTTGGAGTGCTCCTCCATTCTTACAGTTTTCAGTCACTAAACTGGTAGCTGACTTTTAAATTTTAACCCACCAACTAGTCCTTCCCTGTTTACTCGCAAACCCTCACCTTATCCTCGGAATAGCCTAATATAGGCCATATCCACCTGCTGCCCTAGCATGGCTCAGTAGGGTCAATCATCTAAGAAAACACACACTCAGAATTCACCTCGCCCTTCCAGGGGCTTATGGGGCAGCACTTGACCCCTGCACACAAATTTAGAATGGGGGGAACATAAACACTAAACTCAGCACAACAGACTCGTATTTAAATTCAAAAAAAGGAAGCACGTATTTAGTAGCCTGACCCTTCGCAGGGTCTATATTGAAAGTACATGACCCCAAAACACCCAATTGCATGTGTAAAGGGAGTAATGGAGCCAGTACAACCACAACCAAGATCTTAGCATAATTAAAGCCCTATGACAGCAAGGAGCTAGATTTTAAATTAGCCCAAGCAAAGTTAAAGAGCAGAACTAACCCCAAGGATGTTATTTCAATATATTAGAAATAACCTAGATTCATGTCATGTCAGGGAAAGAATAAATCCTTCCCCTCTTGGTCCTGCCCTATCTAGGTGAGATGTAGGAATGCTAGTTATACAATTTCCATCCCTTATTGGTCTTGGCAGTTTTTAAACAATTTCAACCTAACTGCTAGATTTTATATTATCGTAAGGGGAAAGAGCTTACTCAATGGTACACAAGTTTTCACACCAGCTATATCAATGACTTGGATTCAAGAAAATTTCTTCTTAATCCCATTGCTAGCATCAAGAATCTCATAATGCCAGCAGTTACCTCAGGATCCAAATCCATGAAGGCCATTTGTGTTAAGAAGAAACTCGTTGCCCCTTGGAATTTTTCCATGAACAGCTGAAGTGTGTCTGATCATATGACATCATACAAGTGGCACTCAAATAAGATGTGATATGTGCACTCTATTGCTAGGTTATCAAACGGGCAGAGGTGGTCTCCATAAGGAATCTTGGCTACCCGTCCTTCCATCACCTTAGTAGGGAGGGCATTTACCCTAGCAGAGAGGAACAGAAACTTCTCCATATAAGTTGCAATTGATCCCAGGTACCTCTCCCCTATGCGGTGCCCATAAAGGGTACCCCTCCAGGTGACGTGCTCGTGCCACCAGCATCAGATCGTTCTGCCGGTCGAAATCCCAGGAATGAACAATGATAGCAGCCATTGGGGTTCCCTTAGGCAAATTAGTGAGAGAGGTCAGGAATCTAGATTGCAAGGCGTTTAGTGTTTTCCCCCATAAAGGGGCCCATAATGCTGCTCTGTACAAAAGAGTGGGTTTGACCTTTGCCTCGAACACCTTAATGGCCATGGCGAGGTGTCTTCTCCCTGTCCCGACAAAGTATCTGAGGATTGCCATTGACTGGCTTTTTGCTGTCACTTCTACCCTGGCCATATGTTCTGCCCACCATCCCGCAGCCGTGAAGTTCACTCCCAGGTACTTATACCCCTTAGTTTGTTGGAAAGACAATCCATCCACTACCCATTGATAGACCCTCCTGCACCGGGCAAATACAACAATGTTGGATTTGGCACAGTTAATTGTCAAGCCATTCTCCCGATAATAGCTGATAAATGCCGAAATTTGTCTTTTTAGCCCGACCCTGGTTTGAGATAATAACACCAGGTCATCAGCATAAAGGAGGGCGCCAATGGGTCTGGATGCTAGTTTTGGGGGATGATATCTCTCTTGTCTTGTGCCTGGAATAAAGTCGTTTACAAACAAGTTGAATAACACAGGCGCAAGAACACATCCCTGCTTTACTCCCTGGTTAACTGGGATGTCTGGGATTAAATTACCTTCATGATCTAACTTAACTGCGACTGAAGTGTCTTCATATAGAGCCTGGATAAGAATAAGTAACCTGGGTTCAATTCTCAGAGTGATCAGCTTCACCCATAGACGCGGCTGATTGATGGTATCAAATGCCGCCCTCAAATCCAAGAAGGCGGCATAAAGCTTCCCATTAGAAGTTCTATATTTCTCCACCAAATGGTGGAGAACCAGACAATGATTTAAGGTCGTGTAACCTCTGTGAAACCCTGCCTGCTTGGGGTGGATTATCCGATTATTCTCCATCCACTCCGTTAGTCTCACAAGCAAAAATTTTGAGTAAATCTTACTTATGACACTAAGCAGGCTGATTTGTCTGTAGTTGGCCGGATCCGACCTCAGCCCCTTTTTATATATGGGAATCACTACAGCTTCAGTCCACCCCTGGGGTAAGATTCCTGTGTTGTTTATTTTGGTGAAAAGTTTGGCCAGGACTGGGAGCCACCACTCCGGGTTCCTTTTAATGACCTCAACTGAAATTAGGTCCGACCCTGGTGCTTTACCGTTACGAAAGGTATCATGTATTAAACCTACCTCCTCCTCTGTAACCGAGGACCATTTCAGGCCCAGCTGTTGTACATTCCCAAGAAGGGATGTATCGGGGTTTTCCCCCTCTATCTGACCCATCTGGGATGCCCCAATAAAGTCAACCCAGTTTGCAGAGGCAATCGGCATAGGGCGAGCTGGTCTAGAAGGGGACGTGGCGCCATTCACAATTTGCCAGAAAGTTTTTGAATCATTAGAAGTCCCTGCTGCAAGGAGATCCTGCCACATCCTGTCACCATACACTCTCTTTTTACCTCTAATGAGGTCCCTGTACCCTTTCCTCTCCTGGGAATACTGGGCCAGAGAGATACCCTCTTGCCTGGCTCTAAAATCCCTATACAACTTATGGAGTTGCTACCTAGCTGTTCTACATTCAATGTCAAACCACTTTTGTCCTAGTGGGCGCAAGGATCTGGAACAGCTCTTCTCAAGCATCATCAAGACTTGATGATATAGTTGTTGGGACAACCTATTGTACGACTCCACCACCTCCACCTCATCTACACCTGATGTTATCTGCGCCCTAGTTTCTACAAACACATCCAAATTCAAGATCACCCTCCAGGCCACAGCCAACCTTTCTACCCACCTTTGATATTTAAAGGGGGGGCTATCATCCACCTTAAGTGGGGGTTCCTCCTTGGGATTGGGACATCTAATGCAGCCAGATTCGTAACCAACAGCAAATGGTCCGATATTGGAACAGGGGCTACCTCAAAATTAGCCAACAAGCTAAAGACCGCTGATGAAACCAGGGCGTAGTCCACCACACTGCAACCCTGCCCACCAATAAAGGTAAATTCACCTGTTGGATCTGCGTATCCAGTACCATTCAAGATAGAGAGGTTTAATCCTTCCACCATCTGGATAAACCTCGAACCTGAGGAATTAAATTTATGGTCTTTGGATACCCTGGTTTGCTTGGTTGCAGTATGTATATTATCCAGCCGCTCCTCCGTGTACTGCTGTCCCCAATCCCTATCCTGGCATTAAAATCACCCATGACTAAGCATGGGGTATTAGCATGTTTAATCAGCAGTTCTCTTATCGCTTGTTCTAAATCTGCCCATATCTGGCTTTTAAATGTACCAGCATTAGCCGGGGGCACATACACCCCTAGTAACAGATATCTGTGCACCCCATGCTTTATCAGAAGTCCCAGCATAAATGGGAGATATCTAAATTCTGCCTCTATTTTCCATTGCTCTCTATCCACCACTGAACAGGCTAATACTCCACTCGGTCTACCTCTGGGGGCATGAAAAACCACTGGTAGAGAGACCACTATGTATCCCTCGAGCTCTATATGGTCCACTGCCCAGGTCTCCTGGAATAGGAGAACCTGATGTTGTCTAATAAAAGCAGCAAAGTCATATAGATCTTTATGAGCATGCCATCCTGAAATGTTCCACGAACAGATAGAAAATTGGGTGGCATGCTGCTGGACCAGTCATTCCTGCTGGTTCTGGGCTTGAAGTATAGAGGAGGCCTGCTTAAGGACAGGGGCATAGGATCTCTGTGCTGTACTTGACAGGCTCTCCATGCCCCCCCACCTCTCCTGGATCTCTCCATAATCCACCCTCGTGGCGTCCCCCTCTTAACTCGATTGTCCCTGCAGTGAACCTTCCACCTGCCTAGCTGAAATGTCTGGTTGCGATGAAGGTATTGATACCAAGGCCTTGGAGAAAAAGCTCTCTCTAGCTTCCATAACTAGAATGCCTATTTCCTCCGACAAGGCCACTAAGTCTCTCACTGATTTAACCACTGCTTGTTCCTTAAGCTCTACTGACCTTGACTGGGTGGATATGCCACCAGTTGCTTTCATGGTCATGTTCCGCAATCTCTCTCCTATAGGGGGGAGAGTAGGACTACTCATTGGTGCTATTTTAATTGTTGTTGTGCTTGTTAATTCCTCTTCTAGATGGTGTACTCCAGTCCCCATCCTCCTTCCGGGGAGGCCAACCCGAGTGACCTCATCCGTCTGGGGAGCCTGAGGGCTGGACTCCACCTGGGGCGGCACCTCCTCCACCCTATATTCAAATACCTCCCCCACCTGTACTCCCCAAGAAAATAATAAGGGGATATTATCCAGAATATGAGAGGCAAGGCTTGAATTGCGGAAATTTACGATTAGACGTTGGACTCTCCCCTGGGATAGTAACACTCTAAAATTCCCAATATGATGCCTAGGAACAGGGTTACTCAAAATGAAAGACAAGTGGGACTGAATATCCCTCTTGGTTTTCCAAGAAGGAAAAGTTCCACATGGTAATGATCTTATACAAAGTGAAAGTGCACTTTGAATCAGCCTTGGTCTTCTATCACCACTAGATTTTAGGTGAGCCTCTGCCCTGTTAGCTGAAGCTAACAAAAGATCTTTTGACCCAGGGTTCCCCTAGTGATGAACTCTCCTCTGCACCTTCTAAGGCAGAGGGGTCCTGTGCTGGGGTGCTTACCCCTTGCTCCAACATCCTGGGCCTCGAAGCATTCCACAATTCCATTTTATGGTTGAGCTTCCTCATTTCTCCCATAAGCTCATTTGCTATCCCCCATTGTTGCTCCTGCTTTCTTAGCAAATTAGTGATAGTAGACAACTGGTTGATCATTTCCTGAGACAGGGTATTGGCGGGGGTGTCTGGTTGATTCAGCTGACTAGAGAGATTAACTCCCCCTTCCTGAAAACACTTCCTTGAATAGAGTTGCGGTGCTATAAAGGATCTGTCTTCCATTGCCAGTACAGCAGACAAAACACTTGTAGATAGGGGTGCTAGTTGGAGTTGAACAAAGGAACAGTCCTCTTGCACAGACTCAGAAGTGGAACCCATTGGGGGTCTCTTCTGCCTTCCTTTCAGGCTAGGCTTGGGGACTTGAACACAGTCCTCGAGTACCCTCTGCCTAGAGTGACCCTTGGTCACTCCCCTAGGTTCACCTCTATGCTTCCTAGTTAGCATCATCCACTCTGAGTCACACGGGAGTATTAAAATTACCATGAGGCTCACTAAATAACCCACCCCTAGCCCAGCACTAGGGATGTTACAGGCAGAAAACTATCACCCCAAGCTGTAACAGAAACTCACCCACCGCCCTCAACTCCACCTATACAGTCCACAACCTGCTGGAACTTCACCAGGGAGCTCCCAAGGTATCACACAACATCACCAAAACAGGGAAGATTTCAACATAAAGCTATTGTCCAGAGTTTCAGTTAGATGTACAATGTGCACTTTAGTCCCGCTCTGCTCCCAATACCTCAACCAGCGCTTGCAGTCACCATATAGCCCTCTGTCCGCTCTCCTGGGCTCTCCGAAGGGCTCTCCAAAGGGCTTGCACCCTTTGGCGTGCAACCCTTCAGCACGCGGCTTGCACTGTCTTTTCAATTCCCCGCAGGTCGAGGCTCCGCCCCTCTCCCCCCCCCCCCCGAGGCGCAGGTGTCGGGTAAGTAGGTCAGTTACCTCTGTCTCATTGGAAAACTTGTCTGGGGGAGCTTGGGCTGTCCGGGACCCCACCGTAGGCTTGAGCTGTCTTTTCAATTCCCCGCAGGTTGAGGTTCTGCCCCCCCTCCGAGGCGCAGGTGTTGGGTAAGTAGGTCAGTTACCGCTGTCTCGTTGGCAAACTTGTCTGGGGGAGCTCGGGCTGGCTGGGACCCCACCGTAGGCTTGAGCTGTCTTTTCAATTCCCCGTAGGTTGAGGCTTCGCCCCCCCTCCGAGGCGCAGGTGTCGGGTAAGTAGGTCAGTTACCGCTGTCTCGGTCTGATTACTCAGAACTTCGGTATTTGGCCCGAGTACTTGGAAGTACTGTTTGGTACAGCTCTAGTTCATACCACAGTATCTTAGCCGTATGCTGCCAAATAATCATTAATACACTCATTGGTCCTGATATTTCCAGGTGGGTGGGTATATAAACCTTAAAAAATTGAGTTGTCTGGCTACAAGGTTCAGCGTATCCAATTGAAGAAGCAATGTTTGTTAGACATAGGGCTGGGGACATAACAAAAAATGAATTATTCTAGTTCAGCTTAAATTAATTCACATTTAACTGTACCAGCTGCTGCCGCACCTATTGAGCTAATCAGCCCTTCACTGGACTAAATAACAGGCTGGTGGCTGAACAAGGAAGCTAATTCTGAAACAACTTGTTCCACAGGATGGCACATCTTAGGTTCTCAAAATGAGTGTAGTTTCACCAAAGATAAATAGGTTTAATTTGAAACATTTGAGATTTCTACATGTTCTCAGCCTGACTGGTTGTTTTCGAATCCAAGCTGAAGCCTCGTTTTTGTGAATGTTAGATTTCTTTGTCCCTGGCCTTTGTAACATATTTAATTGATTCTTTCATTCTATCCTGTTTATTGTAAAGGGTGATGCTATGAGGGAATTGTACTTTATAAATAAATAATAGCAATAATTTGGAAAAAGGCGGCTCTTCAGAAAAGCTTTTTCCAGGTCGAAGCAGACATACACTTTGACCAGAAGGGTCTTCTTTTATCAGAGATGCAAACGCTATCAAAAAAGAAACGGACCTACTATGTATAGCACCAAAACTGCCACTTTCATGGCAGCCAGGAAATGGAGTTCCTGTGTGCCAGGATTCCATTTGATGAGTGCAGCTCTACTATGGCTGTTTTTACATGGAAACCCCTGCCCCCCACTTGGTGTTTGGGTGGGTGTTCACAGGGGGCATCCATGTATACGTCCAGTGGTGGTTAAGGGGATGGGTGTCCACTCAGTATTCACCCGTGTGAACACTGAGCAGGATGGGTGGGGATGCGATGCATGCGCAAGAGCAACTTCCACCCAACCCACACCCATCTCCACTCACGGAGCCCTCCGGAAAACCTGAGGAGGCTCCGTGGGTGGAGGTGGGTGTGTGTCCATGTAAACAGACACACACATACCTCTACCCACCACAGCAAAACACTCATCCCCCACCCACCTCCGTCCGTGTAAAAAGGCCCTGTGATGATCTGCAAGGATGGTAACTTCATTGGCCAACATGGAGTGCATTAAAAAGTCTCAGTTCTATGGCAGAGTGGCAGGGATACTCAGTCCTGGCTAATTCCAGAGCCACATAAACAGTCAGAGTTAATTGAGCTGAAATGAATGCTCAGAATGAATGTTGAATTAGTTGAATTAAGTATATTTGGTATTTTTGAAAAAAATAAATAAATAGGAAGCAAAAGTCACTTCACGTTCCATTTACAAAACCAAATATACACCTCATTTATTTCATTTCATTACTTTGTTCATTCAGTTATTCACTTATTTTGTGTGTGGTTTTTTTTGTTAACTTCTATAGGAGAGCGCTACATAGTACCAGTGAAGTTTTAAAAAATGACAAATAAACAAAATGATAAATTAATGAAACCAAGCAAACTAATCAAACCAAAATTAACGAATGAAATAAATGATCATATTTCACACACACAGCAAAATAACTAATAGATTTGGTCATGTGACCGAATCTGAAAATTATATTTGCAAATATGAAATTGCATCCTCTTTTTAGCCCTACTGTTGACTAAAGAACTACAGAGTGCAGATAGTAATAATGGCATGGATGCACAGGCCACATTGAGCTTCTCCCGAGTTTCATGCAGTATGGCAGAGGCATCAGCACAAAAAAGGGCTCCCTATTGGGAATTGCACAACACACCCTGACCTTACTGTCCAGAGACAGAGGGCGATAACAAACAGGAGGACGATAGCCCCATGTGCTATCTGTGAGTGTGGTGTTACACTCACCCACCCATCCTGTATATATCAATACATCTCACTCATGTTGTGGATGAGTCTAGCATGCATGACTCATCCCCATGACGGCAGCCACTTCTGTCCCCTTGCCAACCGGCAATGAACGATACAGAAGCAGCTGCCAGGAAGGGAACATAAATGACTGCAAATATTGGCCAGCAGCTTCTTCTGTTCCCTTCCTGAACACACAGTGCTCCCTGTGTTCCTTCTGTGTCCACGACGCTGTCCTTCAAGAGTGCATGGAGAACCTCATGCCCAGGGGCCAAATGTGACCTGGGGCAAGTTTTTATGTGGCTCCTGTCTATATCCTGGATCTGGCCCTTGGATCCAGTTCTTACCTCCAATCACTGAAAAACTGAGCTCAAGGGAAGGGAGCAGAGATGAGGGCATGCAAATAAGGAGAGGGGATGGTTCCATTGGCACAGATTCATGATTTGGGCCCTCCTTTCCTTGAGTGCATCCCTTAAGCACCCGCACCCCAACTTTTATGTGGCCCTCGGAGCTTGTGCAAGCCTTCAAAGTGGCCTCTGGGAGGGAAAAGGTTCCCCACCCCTGGTGTATGGCAACACATAGGCATGCATTAACATGCATGACATACCCGACTTTCCATGTCAGGATGCCATGTGTGGGCACTGGACCTGGAATCCGTATTCCTGGTCCGAGGTGAACTAATGAATGACAGTACACACCCAGTAATGGGTGACTACTATGCCATTTATTTATTTATTCCCCCAGAAACCCAGTTGTCTCCTGTTCAGAGAGAAGGGCAGACTTCCAAGTTAGGGAGCCGGGCCCTATTTGTGGAGCAGATATCCCTTGCTCTGCCACTGATCTGTATTGAATGGGCTTCATTTGACCAATCCTTCTTTCACTGGCTCCTCCTGCCCCTCCCCTTCACATCCAGTACAAACTTCTTGTCCAAGGCTTTTTCTGGCCTTTCTCCTTCCTTTCTCTCTGCCCTCACGTCCCTCTAGGTAACTTTGCTCATCCTCCATTCCCTCTCCCACCTCAGAGTCTCCAGCTCCCTACATTTTGTCCCTTCTCCTTTGCCACCTTCAAACCTAGGGACCTTCCCCAAGTACATGCTACAGCCCTTCAGATTCCTTCTAAAAACCTACCTCTTCTACCAGGGTTTCTTCAGGTCAGGGGCATTTTCAGGTCCTAAAAAGGTCAGGGGCTTGTGCCCACACTACTTAAAGTACTCCAGCAGGCCTAGGGGCACTTCCTGGGGAGTGCTTCCTGGGCCTAGGGACACTTCCTGTGGGGCGCTGCCCAGCTCACATGCTGACTTTAATGGAAACATGGGAAGTAGATCAAGCCCTAGTATCCAGCCACAGGAGAGAGCACTCTGTTTACAATCTGCTTCTGTCCCAGGGAGCATCTTACTCATCTCCTGAGAGTAGGGAAGATTTAATTACGACTGGTAAAAAGACCATGCCATACACACTGTATGTGCACATCTCACGCACATCCCTTTTATGGGGAATATGTTACCTACACAAGTTGTGTCTCCCAGCATCCACAGGTTGCTTAAATGCTGTATTGCTTCATTCAGTCCTCTCCTCCCAATGCTAACCTCTGACTCCCTCCCTCAGCTCAGCCTCAGTCACCTCCCCACGGTGCTGCTGTGTGCTGCACCCACTTGCTTCGTGGCTGCTTTGGCGAGCTTGCTGCTGAGCCTGCATGTGCCCGTCATCGTGCGCCTCTAGCTGACTCTGTTTACAGAGTCAACTCATCCTTAGTTTCTAACACCATCAGTACTTGTGTCGGAGGCAGGACGGGGGATTGGCTCGGCCGCGGCGCCTGGCCCCGGCTAGTCAATCAACAGTTACTACACATGTCTCAGGCAGTACGCATTGAGATGGGTCAACTTATCTGGAGCAGGCACATAGTTAAGCGTGCCCTTGCATATTGGCTCCATGCAGTTGTCTATCCTCAGTCAAGGTTATTCCCGCTGCTGGCTAGGGATGTTTACAAATCCTCATGGCTGAACTCCATGAAGACTGTCGTAGAAAAAATATGTTTCTCTGTAGCTTATTTTCAGAGTAGAACCTTTTTAGTAGCTAGAGCTAAAATTTGCAGAAGGATTAGGGATATTGCACGCCAGGAAGATATGGCCATGATAAATATTTCCCCTTAAATTAAATTTTTGTGTGCAAGACTTAATGCGTTTCCCTTCAGGGTGTTGGAGGGTAGATGCGCTGGGGTTCCCTTCTGTGATAGGCTGTGCCCTTTCGACTTCCAGCAGGTCGAGACGGTGGCTCATATTTTAATAGACTGCCAATTGTACCAGGATTTAAGATGGCAGTTTTTAGACCCTATTCTGTACAGATTTCCAGGGCGTAACTCACAGGAATTAACAATAATCTTAATGAAAGACCAAGACCTGGAGATAACTGAAGCAGTAGCAACATTTCTTGTGAACTCAATCACTGTTAGAGATCACTTTTTGGATTTTAAGGCTATTTAGATTTGTAATGGCAGATATTGCTACGTGCTGGGATATTGTTGGGATGATTGATGGTAAGTGGTGTATATATATATACACTGGACGAGCCTGTTTGTGAGCTCGCTTGTGAGATAACCTTTTGTTCAGGCTGTCTACTTTTGTAAATTGTCTAACTTTGAAAGTAATCAATTTGCTTGTAGTATAATATGTTGTAATTTTATACGTTGTTTTTTTTTGTATACAGCACACTGCATTGCCGGAAATTCAGACTTTAAATGCTAAAGTATATGGTTATGTCTTTCTGATACACCATTTATAATAAAGTATTCATTCATTCATGTCTCAGGCGCCCGCCACCGCATGCCTGTCTAGCTGACTGGCTCCTCCTTTCCATGTTCTGTTGAAGCTCAACAGCAGCAGCACATGGAAGGGAGGAGCCAGTCAGCTAGAGAGGTGCGCGGTGGCGGGTGCCTGAGACATGCGCAGTAACTGTTGATCCATTGACTAGCAGGGACCAGGTGCCGGGGCCGAGTCCGCCTTGTGGCTGCTGCAGCTGACAAAATGAGGGCTCGGCTTGCCTGCGGCGTATGCCAGCACACTTGAGTCCCAGATTTTCTCCCCGGAGCCCCTGATCACAAGCGGGCTGTCACTGCACAGCCTGCCTGCAATCCGGGGCTCCAGGGAAAAGATCCAGGGCTCCAGCCTGTTCAGCCCACCCTTAGCGATGCCTCTGCCTCAGGTTCTCACCCCCATCAATTGTTTATGTTTGCTTCTCTTTATACCATCTTAACTTCTAAGATCCCCTACTTCCCCTTGTAATTAAGCTAAACATTCAGGGTGGGACTCCAGGAGAAATTTCGGTTTCCTTTTTTTCTGTTTTCGTTCTTGCCCATTTTCAGATCTAATTAGGTTTCAGTTTTTCAGTTTTTTGATCTTTGAATTTTATTTTATTTTTTCTGGGTTTTTTTTCATTGACTTCTGTGGATTTTTTCCCTATTGAAGTCAATGAGAACAAACTGGAGAAAAAAATCAATGATAAAAAATCAAAATGCTGGAACCGAAAATGAAACAAAATTCTGGATTTCAGTTTTAAAACTGAAATGGCCCATTTTGGGGGCATTTCAGTTCTATCCAAAACAAAAATTCCCATTCCTACTAAATATATACACTTGTAACTTCTTAATTACCAAATATTTCTCTGTTCCTCCCTATTTTCCCTCCCCCTTATCCATCCTAGATTGTAAGCCTCTCCAGGCAAGGACCTGTCTCTGATCATGACCATTCAGTACCAGGCACATTGCTTTCACAATATAAGTGATGTCAATGATGATCTGGATACAATTTTATGTACCTGAGCAGCCATCCAGGTCCAATAGCTGCATAATTACCAACAAAGCAAATTCATTGTCCAGTGTAATCAAATAGTCAGAATGTTTTTCCTCCCAGGTTCTAATGGGAACACAATCAGCATCACTATTTCCTGGGTATTCTCTGGAGATGAAGGCAGACTCTCTCCCTCTCTGTCTGTAAGGCAAATATTGATTGCTCAAGTTGTACGGTTGTTATGTGCTTTTCGCCTGGCCCCCGTGTTTCACTGCCTGGCTGACTCCTGTTTCTCTATTGTTCAAGTCCAGGCCGACTCCCAAATAATTGCATCCACTAAGAAATCCAGAAATATTGCTGTCATCTTATTGAATTAAGATTATATTTTCTGGAGCAGTCAAACTACAGTAGCATAGCTGGCTGCCTTCAAAATGCTAGGGGAGATGACATCAGAATCCAGTGTCGTTTTACATTTGCAAATGCTGCCAAAATCTATCTTGGAAACAGCTAGTTAAAATGCACAATAAAGGGTCACATGATTTAACCTTTGCCAATGGTACCAGTCAAGTGTAGTTTGATGGCAGATTAATTTGATGGTTCCTAGCACAAAGGCTGTGGAATTTAGAACATCTAAAAATAAACCAAAGAGTAGTAGCAGGCAAGCAAGCTGTATAGTCTGGATAGAAAAAGAAATATGTTGATTGCCATTTCCGAAAAGGCAATGTAGTCCAGTTATCCATTTCCAACAGATGCCTGTTCCAGATTTTTGAGATGCAGGTAAGAGTGATTCCTGTCCAAACATCACTGGAAGGAATAGTTTTGCAAGATGAATGGAGAAGAATTAAGAAAAGATACGGTAGAAACTTAAAATCTAAAGAGCCAGTATAGCCTACTGAGTAAGATCTGGGACCTGGGAGACCAGTGTTTAAGTCCCATCTTAGCCATGAGCTCCCATGGCAAATCACTACCTCTCAGCTTCAGTTCTCTATCTGTAAAATGGAAATAATAATGACTTACTACACAGAGCTGTTGTGAGGGTGGATTTGTGAAGCGCTTTGAATATTAAAAAGCACTATAGTAAAAATTAATGGTCCCATATTATCTGAGTAACTCACTAAATATACATTCACAATATATTTATCCTCGTGTTTCCTCAGAGAGGACTGGGAGTGTTGTATTATCAGAATCATAGATCTGGACTATCTCTGTTTTATACATTAAATACTTAGGTGAAGAGAAACCGAGTGATTTAGTCAATAGCCAGGGACTCGAGTTGACTGTGTTGCTGCAGTTTGCAGTGATTTTTGCAGAATCAGCCAATCCTCACAGAATCAGCCAATCCTTGCAGAAATCTCACAGAATCAGCCAATCCTGACCATGACCCAAGGGTAAATAGGCCCCAGGGAGATGAATTGTGGGTGGGTGGGGTCCGAAGGCCCTATGTTTGCGTGAGGGAGGTGCTGAAATTCCAGAGGATTTGAGTTGTGTTTGATTAGCAAAGTTGTGAATCTATATCAAACCTATTGCAAATTTGCTTCCCAGCATGCATAGTTATGCAAATCAAGTTAATTATTCAAATATTAATGCTTGCGGTGAATTTTCAGAATTTGGCTTCCCTGGTTGCAGAATTTAAGATTTTTTGGTGCAGTCAACTTGGGTCCCTGCCAATAGCCCACAGGAAGCTTGTGGTAAATCAGATAGCTGAATCCTAAGCCCAGCTTGCATAGGAAATCAAGCAATGGAGCTCAGCTTGCATAGGATATCAAGCAGAAATGGGAATGGAGCCCATGTAGTCCAACTTTCCCTTTCCAGAAAAATGTTAGGCAACCAGGGTTTGGATGGTCTAGATGGCCTGGGCATGAGCTTTGAAGGATCAGGACCAACAATGCAATCTGGAGCTTGAAGCCCAAATTAGAGAAGCTGGAGAAAAGTCAGAAAATAAAGCCAATTCAGTGCTGAGGAATCAGAAACCAAAGATCAATTCAGAGACTTAAAGCAAAATTAAAGACCAAAAGATAGTGCTGAGGATCAAAAAAAGAATCAGGAAAGCAGCCCAAGGGAATGAGAGGATTGCACACAGGCTAGGCATGGGTCATAAGGCAAGGGTAAGAAGAAAAACAAGGATGTGGATAGAAGCCAGCTGAAAAGAGATCAAGGGATCCATACTAGGGATGGGCGAACGCGGTTCGGAAGTTCAGAGTTCGAGCCGAACTCGAACTGTTCGGACGACCGAACCCGAACGCGAACCCGAACGCGAACATACCGAACAAACCGATCACCGAACGGCGAAATGGTCGAACAGTTCGGTCAGTTCAGATTGCATTCAAATGAGTTCGGGTGGCAAAAAAAGGTTCACTGGAAGGTCAAACATTACAGGGAGGTGTCAGTCACTGAGGAGCAGACTTCCAGGCACCAGGGGTGGAGAGGCTTGCAAGAAACGAAACTAATTATCTGCCTCCCCACTTCCCAACACCTTCTGAGCTAGTCACTGTTCCTGAACAGCAGGTGTTGAGTAGGATTTTTAGATTACTTTGAGTTTCATTTCACTTTTGTAATGAAATGAAACTTAAACCATAAACTGAAACCTTGTGTTATGCACTGTACATACTCATTGAGTATGTAATGTATGTATTTCACTACAGACTCCTCTTCTATTTGTGAAGATTCCCCCCATCCCATATATATTGCATGTATATATATCCATATATATCCATATATATATATCCATATATATGGATAGATATCCAAATAGATAGATAGATAGATAGATAGATAGATAGATAGATAGATAGATAGATAGACATCCAATATATATGGGATGGGGGGGGAAAACCAAAAAAACATATAAAAAACAAAAAAAAACCACAACAACACTTCCCGAACGGCCGAACGGCTGAACCGAACAGCCGAACAGCCAAACAGAACAGCCGAACGGCCTAACTGAACGGCCTGTTTGGACGAACGAACCGAACAGCCAAACCCGAACTCGACGAACGAACCGAACGAACAAACCGAATGAACGAACCGAACGAATCTGAACTGAACAAACGAACCAAACAGACGAACCGAACGCAGCCGAACCGAATGGCCGAACCCGAACCGCGATCTGTTCGCCCATCCCTAATCCATACTGCTGCGAGCCAGAGAGCAGCTCTGGGAGTGGTGGCCCTAGCAGCAGAGCTGAAATGAATAACCACTGCTACTTGACATTGGTTTAGTGTTTGGTGAATTAACCATTAACCGTTTTGCCAATTTACCACATTACCCCTTGGTGCTGCATTGCACCATTTACTGTTTTATCATATTGCTGTTTACCATATACTGGCATTTACCTACCATAATTCCATCCCTGTTTAGTCCGTCCCCTCCTCTGGGTAACTAGTAATGGTAACATTCAGTTACATGGTAACACAGTAATACGGTAATCTACTAAGTGTAACAGGGTCAACCGGTTAACTTTTGCATTATTATCCAGTCATGAAATTTGGTGGTTAACTGCTGTGGTAATGGCCAAATAACTCCCAAACTAACTGTGGATCATTATTTTGCTATTCAGTTTAGCTCTACCTGGGATAGCTTAAAATACCCAGCTAGAAACCCCAGCAGCCAATCATGGAGATGACAATCTCCAGGCTCTTTCAGCTGCTTAGCAGGAACTGCATAGTCTGACTGTGTCTCAGAGGGTGTTTTTAAATGAGGAAGACTGGGGGAGGGGGTCTGTGCCTGCTGAGTGAAACAGCTGTGGAGTAGCCACTCAGATTGAGTGAGTGGGGTCCAAGGCTCCTCAGCGCTCGTGGCCAGTTCTTGTGACTTGCAAAGGCCATGCCCTCAACCCACTGTGCCTATGAACATAGGATATGTCCACTGGTGTGGATGGCCTCCCGAGTTCATACAGGCAGGGGATATCTGGGTACCCATTGCCAGGCATTTTTTTGACTTGTCCCTAAAGAACGCACTCTGTATTTCTCTTCAGCGCACTGTGAGCGCCCATGAGTGGGTCCTGAGTGGTTCATGGGAGTGCGCATCCCCCCGCACCACCTTCAGACAGTGGTTGGTAGGGATGTGCATGTTGTTTTTGTTATAACAATAACGAAAATAAAATTTGTCATTTTTGTTATCGTTATTTCAATAACAAAAATGATAAAAATAATAACAAAATCAGTAATGATAACAAAAATTATTAATGATTTTGTTATTGCCTATCACCCTGGCAGGTGTATTTTGGAGGGAAATGTGGCAAGGGGAAGAGGGAGAAGACATCTTGGAGCCAGAAACAGCGTTGAACTCTTGAACTGGGCCTGTGATGGGAGAGGAAGGACCTGATGGATGTAATCGCTGACCAATGAGCAGTGCAAGCAGGTTCCAAGCAGTTGAATGTCATCCTGTGATTGCTCAATGCCTCCTGCCACCCAGAACCAATCACGGGAGCTCGGGAGGAGGGCACTGAAACCCTTTATACTGCAGGGCTGGGCTGCTTGACTCTGGTTCTGTGTTAGCTATTGCTCTGTCATGGTGCATTTGCAGAATCTGATGGTGCTTGCACTAAAAATCCTCCCATATATATCCCTACCACCTTATCTTTCCAATTCTTATTCCTTATCCTTACATTTTGTCTCCCCCTGTACACATACATGGAAAGAGAGAGAGAGAAATGTATATAGGTAGTATGGTTTAGATATATATATTAGACAACAGATATAGAATAGAGATACATTAGAGATAGTGGATATACCTCTGAGTTTTCCTTTTCCCTTCCCCTGTCTGTCTCCCCCTTTCCAATCCATATATTATATAGATTAATATATTAGTTGTATATACAGAGATTAGCTATTTAGATACTAGACTGTTTTATTATATATATTAGGATTATAGGATAGGAATATTTTGTATTATACATAGGTTAGGTTTAGCTTAGATTCTGTGTGTGTGTGTGTGTGTGTGTGTGTGTGTGTGTGTGTGTGTGTGAGATAAGATATTTTGTGTATACCAATACCAATAATGATACCAAAACCAAAATCTTTGTTTGAAATTGGTACTGATACCGATAATGACTACGATAATGAAAAATGACATTTCGTTATTAACAAAAACAACACATTTTAATTATGAAAACAATAATAAAAAATGTCATGGGCCCCTGGTGCATGCCCCTACTGGCTGATTGGCTCCTGGGCGGCCACACGTGGTAGCATCTCATTTGAAAGCACCCAGAGTGTTAGCTAAGGAAACTTGACTATGGGCTAGTTCTGAAGCTCTGAACAATCATCCCTGCATCTATGAGTAGGAAAATATGGTCCTTCCTACCTCCACAAGCTTCCAATCTGGATATGAAATTTGCCAGAGAAAGTTTGCATCACAAAATGAAGTAAGATTTGTGAGTAGAAAGTATTGCTGTTGTTTTTGCTTTCTTTGTTTAAGAGTTCAATTACTTCTGGATAAAACAGCTTGGAAAGTGACACAGTCCATGTCTACTCATTTGTCTGAAGACTTCATATGTGTAACAATCCTAATTCTTCTCTAACCTCCTTGTGGCTATGCCAATGCTCTGGATGTTAGTTTGACAGAAAGAAATTAAACAAGCCATCAGTAGACGGCCTCTCATTTTATTTATCCTAATGAGGGTGGCTGCTTTCAATGGTGCCTATAATTTATAGCCTGTACATTCTACAAGCCTTCCATTTCCTCTGACATTCCAGCAAGAGATGCAGAGGCTATTAGTTAATTTTTTATGGTACAGTAAAACCTTAAGAACTGGATTTTGTAAACCGCAATTAATTTAACAGGATGGGGGATGTCAGGTTCCCTGCTGTTTTCAAATGCCATTTATTTTTCATTTGTGGCAGGGTATTTGGCACTGCAGTACTGTATTAAATACAGTATCCCCCCCACCCCCCCAAGCTATCAGCAAAGGAAGAGTTTGACCTGCCTTTAATTACTCAAGCTGTTACCCACAGTGCTTTTATGTCTTACCATTCCAAGTAACTTGAACGCAGGTAAAGTGGCGGATGCACTGTTATCTCCTCCTGTAGATTATTTTGCTAGGCACAGAAAAGATGTATGATTCCTAGCTCTAGATATAAAGGGCAAAGAACTTGAGTCCCTTAAAAAATTTCCCTGATGAAGGGATATTTCTGATTGGAATAAAGCAGAAGAAGGTGTCACTGGCTTCCCTGTTAGGCTGGGACTATGATTCTTAGTGAAATGAGGAAGTCAGTGGGATAGAAGACAGGGACCAGCGAGCAGGTGAGAAGAGGGTAGTGTATGGGAATTATATTATGAAAGAGAAAGAAATGTCAGAGGGTTGTTATGCCAACGGTGTAACTTATAGCGGTCTCCCTGGAACATTAACTTGCACAGGGGGCTGGGCAAGTTTTGTTTGAGGATTAGGACTGACAGGTCAGGAATGGAGTGATTTTGTTGGGAGAAATGATTTCCTACTGTGTGTGGAGTCAGTGGTGTTGTTCAAAATTTCCATGGCGGCATTTGGTGCACTGAATGAAATACACTACATTTTAGGATTTGCAGGTGTAATTGCCTTGTATTTTGAATGGTTTTCCATGGGAGATATTGGCAGCGATGGTGGTGATGGTGGTAGAAACGTACTGGCAGCCTTTTCATCTGCTGTTTTAGCATGGTCTTGTTCCTGCTGACGTTGGGGTGTCCTGGGTGTTGGGTAGTTTGCTCCAGATGATCCGTTGTGACAGGTTCAGGGGTCGCTTGAAGGCCAGAAGAGAAGGTTCAGGGAAGATTTTTCTTAGGGTTTTGTCTCAATCAAGTCCTACCCTTTGCTTCCTATCCTTTAATCAGTTACTGATCCATAGTAAGACACTACCTCCTATCCCATAACTTTTTCATTTTCTCAAGAGTCTTTTATATGGGGACTTATCAAATGCTTTCTGAAAATGCAGGTACACTATATCTACCGGGTCTCCCTTGTCCACGTGCTTATTTACATGTGGACAAGGGAGTGGGCAGAGTGAGTGATGCAGCATCCCTCCCCTCTGTTTATTCAAAATGCAAGGAGCAATTTTGAATCGGATAGGAGAGTATGCGAAGGCATGCAATAGAGAGACTGAGAGGCAGGCAGGGCATAGCAGGGGAGCCATTCATGAAATCTTTTTTGCGTTAGCAAACTCTGAAGGGGGAGTGGGGCCCTTAAGAGGGCTTGGAGTGTGCGACTTCAGCTATTTGAAATAATTTAATTAATTAATTAATTAATTAATTAATTTTAAATAAGCATTTATTATCCTACTTCCTCTTGCCTCAGGCAATTTGGGGTAGCTTACAACCAACAAGAACACACCAAATAAGGACATAACTCTCCATAAACCACCCTTCCTCCCCTCAATCCGCCATCCCAACTCACCCTACCTGTCTCCTCCTCCAAATGCCTGGCGGGACAACCAGGTCGTACACTGCCATAGGAAGGTGAGTAGATCCAGGCAGAGGCTAATGCAAATCTCCACTGGGAGGGAGTTCCACAGCAACAGAGTTGCCACCGAGAACGCCCTCCTCATGGTGGCAACCCATTTACAATACGGGACCTCCAGGAAGACACCCCCAGACAACCGCAGAGGTTGCCCCAAAGCTCGGGGGATGAGGCTATCCCTCAGATAAGTGGGGCCAGGACCGTTTAGGGCTTTATAAGTTAACACCAGCACCTTGAATCGGGCATGGAAAACTATTGGCAGCCACTGTAGTTAGCAAAGAATTGGAGTAATGTGTTCGTATCGGCCCATTTCTGTCAGGAAGCGGGCTGCCACATTAGCAATAGCAATGGTTTGCTCCAAGAATCTTAATGGAAGGGGCAGGGGAGAGAATACTATCCTAGCTAGAAGAACTGATGAGGGTGGGGAGGGGAATAAAAGAATCTCTTTGCATGCTTTCCCCAAAGCTCTGAAGAAATAGGCTTGAACCTCCTTTTCCAGTTTGAGTAAAAGCAAGTTTCTGCTCCAGGTATCTTATTGGGGGGGAATCCTATCCCAGCTACCAGAAATGGTGGGTGGCAGGCAGTAACAGAACCCCTTTGCTTGCTTTTTCAGGCAAAGGCCTGAAAAAATAGATTTCATTTTTTTCTAGTTTGAGTAATAGCAACTGTCTGCTCCAGGAATCTTATTATTATTCGGGTGGGACATCCTATCCCAGCAAGAAGAACAGTTGGGAGGGAGGAATAATAGAATCCCTTTGCTCACTTTCACCAAAGACCTGAAGAAATATGTTTGATCCTTTTCAAGTTTGAGTAATAGAAATATTCTGCTCCAGGAATCCTATTTGTGGGTAGGGGGCTATCCTATCATCATTGTCTAGTTTGTAGCACACAGCTGGCAACCAGTTACCATACAGACACTTTATTACACAGGACAGACATTGAAAATTTAGAGTTGCCATTCATAGGAAACTGCCAATTTGCCAATGAAAAGCTCTTTATTTAAAAACAATTACTTACAGGATGTGTACCATTCATTATGTATTATTTATCATGTGATGTGTAAAGTGTGTTCTGTTTGTTATCTGCACTAAATTTCTATGGGAAAAAGATTTTTTTAGAAAAAAAACAAAATTGTAAAGACAAAAAACCAGAAATGACCCCCTGTGCACATCCCTAGTCAGGAGGGGCTTAACAAAAACGGCAAGCCTCATCCTATGATACCCCATCGCCACCCCCTGGCCACCAGGAGCCATAACACATGGACCTTCCCCACATCTCCTGCCACCAACAGGGAGCAATGAGGATGCACTTATGGGACTAAATACCCTTGCAAATAGTTCACCACAGCACACACAAACACTTAATTCTGGCTTCTGTGCTCCATTTGGTGGAGTGGGAGAGAAGTTTGTGTGGGTGATGGGGTGGACGTGGAATTACCTGCAGGGCAATTTGAAACAGTTGAAGCAATAATTAATATCAACAGGGATATTTAAGCAGGGTCAGAAAGATTTCAAAGTAAGTGATCCATGGAGATCAATTAATACAACTTGCATGTCCTGGAAACAAATGCTGCAGCACCTCATCCATATCTCAAGTGAAGCCATTGTTCTCAAAAACTGTGTGAGGGCAGGGTTGGCCAGCCAGAGTAAGACACAGATGAAAGAGCCAGAGGTGGTTCTGGGAGAGGAAACGACAGCACCCTTGGCATATTTGGAAATCAAATGTAAGGATGCTCCCATAAAAGTTAGAGGATCTGCCATTCTGGGCCTGCCTTTAATTCACTTCCCTTTGTTATAGACTAGTGTTTTTGCTTGTACCTCAACATCACATAAGTCCCGCCTCAAGGGTCATAACCAAGGAGACGCTTGGGGAGGCACAGTGCCTCCCCCCCCATTGGTTTCTCTTAATGCTTAAACACGGTCCTCAGAAAACTTTTCAATTCACCAAAGATTCTGCTCTACTGTTCAGAATTTCCAGGTTCTGAAGTTCCCTGAGGACCAAGGCCATTCTGTGGAAAACTTCGGAAAAGTTTGGAATTCACTGCAAGCGTGGCTGGAGTTGAACTTCTGGAAATGAAACTTGGTGCCATATTTGGAAGGAAGGTGGTAAGGTATGGGAGGGGAGAGTTGAGTGATGGTAAGCCAAATGGCAAGTTTTGATTGGCCGGCTAAGCCTGATGGCAAGTTTTGATTGGCTGGCAGGGCAAAATAAAAATGGCTGTGTAGTCATTTTCCATTCTCTTTGGTGAATGTGGCTGTGTGCTACACTGCTGATCTGTAAGTAAGCAGCTGCAGTGGGGAGGGGTGCCTGGCCTGGTATGGCATGGCATGACATGGTTTGGCATGTCCTGTCCTGTTCATAGGACCAGTGCTGAGGGATGGTGTAATAGGGTGGCTTCCCTGAGCCGGTAAGAGCCCTGTTACTGGGGAAACCTAACAGTTCCAGATAGAAAGGCTTCAAGTGTGGAGCATGCCCAGTTAAGACTCCAGAGGGTTCTGGAGTCTAACACTGCTTTTAAACGAGGGCGCGCTGAAGCGCCTCCCAAACGCTGCATTAAAGCAAAGCCGCTGGAAGTGGCGTTCTCCCCGTTGCCGGCGGCAGCTGGAGACATGGGGCTTTGGAGCGGCGCGTTCTTAAGCCTAATAATTGAAGTCTTAAGAATGCGCCACTGCAAAGCCCCGTGTCTCCAGTCGCCGCCGCCACCGGCAACGGGGAGAACGTCACTACCGGCGGTTTTGCTTTAATGCGGCATTTGGGAGGCGCTTCAGCGCGCCCTCGTTTAAAAGCAGCCTAAGTCCTGGAGCATGCTCAGTAGAGCCCTAGAATGCCTGCAGGGCTCTAAGTCTGCAGACATGCTCAGTAGGGCCGGATTTCACTGAGCATGCTCAAGGCCTATAAAAGACCTGAGCTCAGTCTGTGGAGGTGTGGCCTATGAAAAGGATTTCCCTGCTAGAGCTCCCTTCTTCTCCTTACTGGAGTTTTGCCAGTTAGAACCCCCTGGACCCGGAAAAGGACGACTAAGATGGGACCTGCCTAATAGAGGCCACCCAGAGACCTTACTAAGATTAGGGGTCTCTGACCCAGTGGGGCTTAACCCCATCAAAGAGACTGGTCTATGGACCCTGCAGGGCATTGGCCCTGGGGAGCACACTATTGGTGGCATAGGCCTTAGCTAGAAGGTGCGGTTGGCGGCCAAGGGTGGGACCCTTACAGGGGCACCCCACGTAGCGTGCCCCGCCTATACGAAGGTGAAATAGGAGTAGCATCGGGGTTTCTAATTCCCCTGAAAGCCCCCCCTGCTACAGTGAGTGGTGGAGAATACGGGCAAGGGTGCTACCCACAGGTGACTGTTAGAACTGCACCATAATTTTCAGCCGCCAGTTGAGACACAACATGTTGTCATTCTGAGACAGTACCTAGTCTAAAGGGTTCACAGCATGGAGGAGAGGACCCTGGACCGAGCAATACTCGGCCGAGGCTTTAACCTGCCATGGGAGCAAGCCAATGATCCCATTCTGATGGAGTGTCGGAAACAGGTAGTGAAGATAAAAGGCCAAGTGGTTAGACCAGAGGCGGTGCATATGCTCCCTCGACTGGAAGTGAAGGAGGATATACTGTGGAGGGTATACCAGACCGACCCAAATAGAGAACCAACATACCAGATACTGGTCCCAAAATTGGCTAAATCAATGCTGTTACGCTTAGCCCATGACATTCCGTTGGCAGGACATTTAGGCAGAAACAAGACCCTCGAGCACCTCTTGTACCACTTCTACTGGCCGGGAATCTATAAGGAGGTGGAAAGGTACTGTCAGTCCTGTCCAAAATGCCAAAAGACCCAACCAAAAGGGACCTTGAGAGCCCCACTTATACCCTTACCCCTCCTTATGAGACCCTTTGCAAGGGTCAGAGTAGACTTGGTGGGGCCCTTGGAACACAGTGCTAGAGGGCACCACTTTATATTAGTAATGGTAGATTATGGCAGCAAGCACCGCAATGCACTGCGTCTAAGAATGGTTACGGTGCTGGTTATCGCCTGAGAATTAGTAACAATGTTTCCCGGGTAGGGCTGCCAGACATCATCATCACAGATCAAGGCCCAAATTTGTTGGCCGACATCCTCCAAAATCTGTGGGCATTGCTACATGTGCAGCATAAGAGAATGTTGATTTACCACCCGCAAACTGATGGCCTCGTGGAGAGGTTTAATCGAACATTAAAAGCGATGATGGGGCGTTTCATTCAGGACCATCCTTGAGAGTGGAACTGACTCTTTCCCTTTTTGTTATTTGCAGTACGAGAGGTGCCCCAGGCCTCCACCGGGTTTTTGCCATTTGAATTGCTGTATGCGAGACAGCCGAAGGGCATCTTACACCTGGTGGAGGAATCATGGACACAAAACATCTCCCCCTCCCAGAACATCTTCCAGCATGTGTTTGACCTCTGAAAGCAGTTACAGCTGTGCGCTGAATGGGCAAGGGGTGCCCAGGAGGCCCAACAACGCCAGCAACAACCCATTAACACAAAGGCCAAGATTAGGGAGTTCAGGCCTGGGGACAGAGTCTTCTTATGTTACCCACCTCGGCAAGCAAAACGTATGCATTGTGGCAGGGCCCATTTGAAGTGCTGCAGCGGATACAAAATCGACTGCAAAGAGCAAGGGAAGAAAATCCTCCATGAGAATCTTTTAAAGGAATGGCGAGAGCGAGAAGTCTTCTGTGTCAACCCAAGTCCCTCAGAAGAGTTTCTCGACCCCGAGCAACGTGACAAGCACGAGAAGACCCAGGTCGAATTTGGAGAAGATCTCACAGAGAGTCAGAGACAAACCCTGAGGAGGTTAATTCAGGAATATCTCGATGTGTTCTGCTTCCTTCCAGGGCAGACAAATCAGGCCACTCACCACATTGCCCTATTAACGGGGGCGGTACCCAGACGGCAAACATATAGAATCCCAGAGGGACAACAATAACCCCTAAGAAAGGAGATTACTGAGATGTTGATGTGAGGCATAATTGAGAAATCCAACAGCCCCTGGTGTAGTCCCTTGGTAATAGTCCCGAAACCGGATGGATCTATTAGACCTTGTGTGGACTTCAGGTATCTAAACTTGGTCTCTAACGCTGACGCATATACGATGCCCCAGGTGGAGGATTTGTTGGAAAAATTAGGATCCTCTCACTTCATAACCACCCTCGACTTTACAAAGGGGTACTGGCAAATTCCCTTCTCACTGACGTCAAGACCACTGACAGCATTCTCAACACCCAAAGGGCTCTTTCAATTCGTGAAAATGCCATTCAGACTACATGGCACTCCAGCGACCTTCCAACGACTAACAGATAAGATTTTGAGCACTCATAGAACCTACACCATGGCCTACCTGGATGACAGCCTTATCTTTAGTCCTGGGAGGAGCACCTAGCCCACCTAAAGGGGATCCTAGATAACTTAAGAGACTCGTGGTTAGCCGCCAATCCAAAGAAATGCTGTATAGGGAGCAGGGAAATGAATTTCCTAGGTCACTTTGTAGACCGAAGCGTACTGAAACCGCAAGAGTCCAAATTAACAGCTGTCCGAAACAGCCTGCGACCCGTGACTAAAAAGGATCTAGCTTCCTTCTAGGATCAGTTAACTTTTATAGAAGATACATCCCAAACTGCGCTGAGATAGCTTTCCCACTAGTGGAAAGGTTAAAAAAAAAAGCTCCTATGCAAATACAATGGGACCAGGCAGCCCAAGAGGCTTATGTCAAGCTTTAAAAGTTGCTTACTACTTATCCGGTGTTAAGATGTCCAAACTTTACCCAAACCTTTAATGTGACCACGGACGCCTCATCTGTAGCCATTGTTGTGGTATTGTCCCAAGGCTGGGAAGATGGAGATCACCCTGTTGCCTTCATCAGCTGGAAATGAGTACCCGCTGAACGTAACTACTCGACGATTGAAAGAGAATGTTTGTCCATCCACTGTGCACTGGAAACCATCAAATACTATTTATTAGGGAGGCGCTTCATTGTTACAACAGATCATGCCCCCCTCAAATGGTTAGAGATCATGAGGACTCCAACTCTCGATTGACGTAGTGGTATCTCACCTTGTAACCATAGTTATTCTCTGTCTGTCATGTGCCGGGAAGAGAGCTGAAGCATGTCGACTTCCTCTCCCGATGCTCCTAAAAGACCTCTTTGGAGGCCCAGTTTGGTTCCAGCCCAGGGAAATCACTGGTTTAGCCCCCTTGAGGGGCAGCCAGGAGACTTGTAGGGGTCTCTGGGCTAGAATCTTGGTAGAGCGGGTGGGATTGGACCCCACCCCTTTTTTCCTTTTTATAGGCTATGTTAGGGCAATGCCACTCCCTGTGCCATTGTTTTCTAAAACAGTGTGCGTGTGCATGTGCGTGTGTGTGTGTGTGTAATAGGGTGACTTCCCTGAGCCAGTAAGAGCCCTATTACTGGGGAAGCCTAACAGGCCCAGATAGAAAGGCTTCAAGTGTGGAGCATGCCCAGTTAAGACTCCAGAGGGCTCTGTAGCCTAAGTCCTGGAGCACGCTCAGTAGAGCCCTAGAATGCCTGCAGAACTCTAAGTCTGCAGACATGCTCAGTAGGGCCGGATTGCAGTGAGAATGCTCAAGGCCTATAAAAGGCCTGAGCTCAGTCTGTGGAGGTGTGGCCTATGAGAAGGAGCTCCCTGCTAGAGCTCCCTTCTCCTCCTTAATGGAGCTACACCAGTGAGAACTCCCTGGACTCGGAGAAGGACGACTCAGATGGGACCTGCCTAATAGAGGCCACCCAGAGACCCTACTAAGATTAGGGGTCTCTGACCCAGTGGGGCTTAACCCCATCAAAGAGACTGCTCTACGGACCCTGCAGGGCATAGTACCTGGGGAGCACACTATTGGTGGCATAGGCCTTGGCTAGAAGGGGCGGTTGGAGGCCAAAGGTGGGACCCCTACAGGGGCATCCCACTTAGCATGCCCCACCTATACGAGGGTGAAATAGGCATAGCAGCAGGGTTGCTAATTCCCCCAAAAGACCCAGTGCCTGGTGTGGCCCTGGAAGCCCCACAGATGGGGGTTACATTTTCCACCATGCCATGCTTTTAAAAAAAACAACAACCATGAAATAATAGAGATGTGCGAACACTGGGGGGGGTTCGGTGTTCGGTCCGTTCGGAGTTCGACTCCCCTGAAACTGTTTGGGTTCTGACTGTTTGGCCCGAACCTGTTCGAGGGGGCAAAACCCATTCAGGCGGGGGGCAGGGGATGGGGGGGAACCCGGATTTCCCTCCCCCCTCCAGGCTGCGTGGGTGGAAAGGGCTCTGGGTCTCACTTCTCCCCCACCCTGCCAAGCCTCATAATTTTTTTTTAAGCCCCTCACCCCAGGGATCACCTTACCTGGTGGTGCTGGGTCTCCAGCCCTGGGTTCGGTGTCAGCTCCGAAGCACTTCAGTCCTCTACTAGGCCTTCCAGGTCATGTGACCCATCATGTGACCCGGAAGGTCTAGTAGAGGCCTGAAGCGCTCCAGAGCGCTGTCAGACCCACTGCTGCCGCCGTTGCCACTGCCGGACCCAGGGCCAGAGCTCTGGTACCACCAGGTAGGTCAGGCTCATGCCTTGGGTCTAGCAGCAGCAGTGGTGGTGGGTCTGGGTCCGGTAGCGCTCTGGAGCACTTCAGGCCTCTACTAGGCCTTCCGGGTCATGTGACCTGGAAGGTCTAGTAGAGGCCTGAAGCGCTCTGGAGTGCCGCTGGACCTGCTGCCGCCACTGCCACCACTGCACCCGGGGCCAGAGCCTTGGCACTATGAAGTAGGGCAAACCCTGGGGTGGGGATTTTTTTAAAAAAAAAATTACGAGGTTGGGCGAGGGGGAGGTAAGCCCCAGCACCCCTTCCACCTGTGCAGCCTGGAGGGAGGAGGGAAAACCGGGTCCCACCCACCCTCGTCCTCCACCCCTCACCTGAACGGGTGCAGAACTTGAACTTTATTCAATCAGTTCGGGCGGGGGGCAGTTTGGGTTCAGGGTGATCGCGAATGGGCCAAACACCCTGAGTTCAGGCCCAACGCTGAACCCCCGAACCACTTTTGCACATCCCTACCAAACAAATGGGTGCTACATTGCTGCTGCCTGCTGCTTGGTTGGTACCATGAGGCAGAGGGATCTCTCTGCCTGGCTCCACTTCCCTTTGCCTGGGCTGTTCAAGTTACCAGTGCCACACCACACCAGTGCTATGCCTTTAAAAAAAAATAAACTTGTGCCACTGCTGTTCACACTGCTTGGCACCATGTGGCCAGAAGGATCTCTCTGACTGGCTCCACTTCCCCTTGCCTGGTCTGTTCAAGTTACCAGTGCCACAGTACCAATGCCATGACAAGAGGGTGCCCTTGGTTGGGGGTGAATGACTAGTTCCTTTCTTGTGGGTGTTATAATTTTGTCTGCTGGACTGGCTGGCTGGCTTGTGGTGGGATTTCCTCCACGTAGTTGTACTGTTTTGTGGAGTTGTATGCTGTCTTCTTTGTTACCAAGGCTGTGGCATGGCACAGTACAGAGCCTAACTGTAAAGTGTAACTATAATTTCTACTGCTCTTCCTGATGCTTGGCACCATGAGGCCAGAGTGATATCTTTGCCTGGCTCCACTTCCCCTTACCTGGTCTGTTCAAGTTTCCAATGCCACAGCACCAATGCCATGCCTTTTTTTAAAATAAGAGGGTGCCCCTGTGTGTGTGTGTGTGTGTGTGTGTGTGTGTGTGTGTGTGTGTGTATGTCTGTTATCTTTCTTGTCAATGTTATAATTTTGTCTGCTGATCTGGCTGGCTTTTGGTGGGATTTCCTCCACACAGCTGCACTGCTTTGTTCAGTTGTTGTATTCTTCTTGAGCGAATGTCCCACTCATGCTAGCCTGCTTTTCTGTGCACTGCTTTGTTGGCATAATGATTTTAATGTGGGTGCACTCATTGCTGATGGTGGGCCATGCTTTGGGTACACTACTGTTCCGAAGTTATGAGTTCCGAGTATATCTGAGGTCCAGAATTCTGATTTCCGAATTCCAGGTCCTTGGGAAAAGTTCCAAAGTCCTGCCGAATACCTACCTGGACCGAATACCTGGAACTTCAGAAATCACCCTACCTGGAAGTACTGTTTTGTATAGCCCTAGTTTCCTTCCTCTCTCTTATGCTATTGTCCCCCTCCTGGTTGTGTCCCCCAACAAAGAAAACTGCCCTCCCAGCCAAGAGACCTTGGTTATACCATTGCCCACCACCAGGGTACTACAACTCTGTTTTGCTTCCTATATGGGTTTGTGGATAAATGTCCTAAAACTATTGATTTATTTTGGTTCCTAGCCCAAACTCCTTTGATGTTTTGGGGCCCCTTGACACACAATGTTTGGGTTGAACTGTGTGTGTGATGAAATTAACACAATGGGGGAAATTTTAAAACCAGAATGGAAATCAGATTATTAACTCTTATTTTTGGCTTTGAAAATCTATTATTATATCCTCTTGACAAATTATGCCTCAAGTAGGTGCAATGAAGGCAGTGAGTGAACATCATAGGGACAAATGTATCCTTTTATTTGATAAAAATATAATTTGGAGACCTGTCTACTCACTTTTCTTTGTGTGGGATTGTTTTCTTGTTTAATTCTGCAGACAGGGATTTGATATCTTCCCACAACTGAGATCTTATCACTGAACATTTGTAGAGGCAATCAAATCTTGTAGATATTTTAGATTGTGCCTTGTGGTTTGACTTGTATCATTTTTAAAAGGTGAAGACTTTCTGACTGGGAAGAGCAATGGGAAAAGAAGAGGTCTGTAGATGTAGGCATGAGTTATCTTAGGTAAAATAAACTGTTTTTCCTTAGTTTGTCTCTGTCTGTGAGTGGGTTGATAAAGATACAAAAAATACATTAAAAGTTTTAAAAATACATTATAATCTACTCTTCCTTGGTGTTTCTCTATCCCTCTGTCTTTTGCTCTTATCAGAGAATGTGAAGCATCTGTTCCCTTTGGAGGTTTCTGTATTATTAGTTCAACAAAGCATGGACACAGACAAAGCCCAATGGGATTGTGTAGAACAAGCACACCTTCATGAGTACTAGTACGCATTTTACTTGAAGCAATTCACAATGTCAACAAGGAAGTGTAACTGCAGGTACCTTTGAAGACGACCACCTTGTATAGCAATTACAACTGCATCAAAAGCACCATAACTGAATGTAACAAAAAGATCATTATTTTATCTGCTGTAGCTAAAACAATTGAAGCATGGATAGCAGTTAAAGTTCACTCCTAGGAAAGGGGGGGAATGAAATAAAATGGGCTCAGGAAAATGGAGAGCTTCAGAAACACAGAAACAGCGAGAGAAAGGAATTTTACAGAAGCCAAATTAATCCCATTTGTCAAGTACTAAGACCCATTTCCCCTGATGGGTTCATGCTTCCATTTAACATCTCCTGTGAGTGATTAGGGGCTTTCTGCTGTTGTAATAAATACATTAACAAATATTTTTGGTCATATGTTTTTCTTCCAGACTTGCCTAATCAGTATGGACATCAGATACAAATATTCTTCTTCTTTTAACTGCTCACCCAGATTTACATATCACTCCTTGTATTTACAAGGAGCTTAGGTGCTGAAAGAGTAGCATAGTATTGGATGAGTGTACACAATTACTAAAATAAGCCTCCTTAACAGATAGGTGCAAGCTCACCATCAGACTTATGCACAGTATGCATCTTGCCTAACCTGGCTAAATGGCAGCAGATTGAGAACCAAGCCAGAAACCTTTATAGATCTTTAAGGACAATAGACAACAGTGGGTGTTTTCAGATAGACTCAGGACTGTTCACCCCCAGACCTGCTCTGCGGGTGGCCAGCCCTGCATTCCACATATCCAGATCTGCCTGAGCTGAGTTTACATGGACCAATCAGCTGTCATGGTACACAGTCCACCCACATGGTATCCACCTCCCCTACACCATACAGGTATAGACTGCCACCCACAGCTCGATGGCATTGCCTGGGGCAACCCCTGTCCGAGAGTGGAACTGCAACAGTCATCTATCAAGCAGACAGACAGCTACTCCACCTCTGGACGGTGCCCCAGCTTTGGGCAGCCCACTCTGCTGGCGGTGCTCTGGGATGTTCTGCCTTTGATCTGCCTGCGCATCTGGAGGCCCGCCTTTAGACAGACAGGCCACCCAAGTGTGAGGTGAAGAATAGGGATGGGTGAACGCGGTTCGGATGTTCGGAGTTAGGACCGAACTCGGTCTGTTCGGACGTCCGAACCGAACGTCCGAACCGAGCTCTCGAATGACCGAACAGTTCAGTCATGTTCGGATGAGTTTGGATGAGTTCGGGGAGAGGGAAAAATGTCTTTTCAGGGCCAAAAATGCAGTTTCGGTTTCATTTCGGTATTGATAGCACTATTTTTGAATGTTCGGCCAAGTTCAGCCAAACCGAACTCAACTGAACTGAACTATCAAACCTGAACTTGGGTTTCGAACGTCCGAACATCTGAACCGCATTCTGTTCGACCATCCCTAGCGAAGAAGAGGTGTGGGTGCAGTCTGTCTAAAAGCACCCATTGTGATCATTTAGTCTGTTCTCATGCATAACATTGGCTATAAAATTTCACTGGACAATTCCTGTATCAAGCCCAGAACGTTTGGATTCTCTACAGTTGTTGTTTTAGGAATCTATCTAGTCTTGTTTTAAAGACTTCAAGTGATGGAGAATCCAGCATATCCCTAGTTAGACTATTCTTATTATAGTTACTATACTAACCACTGCTGTTTAAAACATGTCCTGTAGGAATTCATTCTTAGTTCTTGCTATGCCTTTGTTGGTTAGATCAAAGAGTCATATCATGCAATCAGAAAAATCCTCCTCTTGTAATCTGTGTGATTTTATCATCACCTCTTACCCTTCTCTTGAACCAATTAAATAGAGGTAGTTTGGTTTTCAAGTTTGTTTTTTTTCACTTTTAAGCATGCTTTCCATTCTCAAATCATTCTAGCAGCCCTTTAGACACAATCCTAAGGAAAGGATTGTGAATACTCTGCTGCAGCTTGGATGTCTTGGGTTTCTGTCCCAATTTTTGATTTTGTGTGGGGTGCATTGTGATTTCCTGCTAGTCTGACCCAGCAGCCAATTATGCTGTACTCAGAGCCTCCCACTCACCCCACTCTCCCAAACTAGATCTTAGGTATCAGTCAGTGCATTTGAGGCAAGTAAATGTAAAGATGATATGTCAGAACAGAAACTGAATTCAGGAGGCCTGTAAGGTCCTGGGTAGGTTCCCTGACTGATTGGCCACTTCAGACCTGCTGTACAGACTCAGATTGTGTAACACTGACACACATCTGGTGACCTCACTTTTAATTGGCTATACTGCAAAAGCACTATTGATTGGCTGCTCATCCTGTATTCCAGGACCATATAAATTAGATGTTCATATGGTCCTGGAACATTGGTCTGACCACTGGGTCAGACCAATGGTCCATCAAGCACAGCATCATGTCTCTGACAGTGGCCACCTTCCATCACTTTATGTAAGTATAAAACAGGTCATAATGGAATGAGCCATTCACATTATTTATTTCCAGCTCCCAATAGTCAGAGGTTATGTCCTTGACCAACTTGACTAATAGCCATTTATAGACAGGGCCCTAATTCTCCCACAGATTTTTTTTTTAATTCTGTGGGAGTCTGGGAGGCTTGGAGCCCAATTCTGCACCTCACCGCACTGGGCTCCTCAGCCTCCCAGATGCAATACAGGGATGGCTTCCCCTCCCCCAGGTTGCATCAGGTGGGAGGGGCTGCCAGGGCTCGCCCCCCCTTCACAGCCTGCTAAATTAATTGATCTGTAGCAGCGGTGGCAGAGGCAGTGGTGGCAGAAGCAGCTTCATTCATTGCATTTTCATGCAGCTCCTCCTAGCCACTTCCTGGTCTCTCTCAATGGGGCCTCCTAGAGTGAAGCAGACTGCCCCATTGGGAGGGGCCAGGAAGTGGCTAGGAGGAGCTGCATGAAAGTGTGCTGAATGAAGCTGCTGCTGCCACTGCTGCTACAGGTCAGATCATTTAGCAGACTGTGAAGGGGGGAAGTAAGCCATGGCAGACCCTCCCACCCAACACAGCCTGGGGAAATGGAGGAATGGGAAGAGGAGGGGAAATGAAGCCAAGCCAAGCCAAGCCAAGCCAAGCCCCAAGGCTTTCTTCGTTCCCCTCCCCCCATGGAATCTCCTGCCCTGCGTAACCCCAGAGCAGACTGGAAATTCTGCGATGGGAGAAGCGGGGCAGGAGATTCCATGGGGGGGAGGGGGATTCTGCAGAATATCTGCAAATCGCAGACCCACATTTGGCTTTTGGATCTGTTTATAGACATATTCTCTAAGAACTTATCCAATTCCTGTTTAAACCATAATACTAATGGACCTTAAAAACAAGTTCCATAAGTTAATTATACATTGAGCAAAAAAGTACTTTAGTTACTTTAGTTTGTTTTAAATCTGAGACCAAATTAATATTGTTTGAGTGGCTAAATAACCACTCCCTATTTACTTGTTCTGAACCACTCATATTTAGGGCTGAGATGAGAGTAAATTTCCCCTTCCACAGGGAAAAAGCCTGTGGAATTTCAGGATCAATTTCAAGTGCTCGTGGGTATTTTGTCAGTCTCCAGTGATTCCATGCTGCCACCATTGTTGATATTGGCACCTGTGTTTTTTTGTCATTTCCTGAAAATGTCATCACTTTCTGGCATTTTTCAACACTTTCAAGAACATTTAATCAATTTTCTGGACTTTTACTACAATTTTACAGCATATTTATGGTAATTTAAAGCACTTCCCTGGTGCTTAGCTGGCACCATTTTATTTATTTAACTTATTTATTAATTAATTAATTTATTTATTTATTTATTTTTCTTAGCTACCCCCTCATGCCCATGGCATCCCGGTAGGGCTTACAACATAAAAACATAACAATAGTTAAAAACACACTAAAACCAAAAATGTAAAACATCTAAAGATCCTTCTAAAAACAACCACCCCTCAAAACTTTATCCCAACCCCCCCTCCTCACATCCAAAGGCCTTGGAGAACAGCCAGGTTTTGCAGGCCTGGCGGAAGGCCAAAAAACTTGGGGCCAGACAGGCTTCCTCCGGGAGGGAGTTCCATAATTGCGGCACGTCCACCGAGAACGGCCTCTCCATTGTGTCCCCCCGTTTTACATGGGGGACCTCCAAGAAGGTGCCCCCAGCAGACCGAAGGGGTTGCTCTGGGGCATGGAGGGTGAGGAGGTCCCTGAGGTATGAAGGGTCAAGACTGTGTAGAGCTTTATAGGTCAATACCAACACCCTGAATCTGGCTCGGTACACTATAGGCAGCCAGTGCAGTGCACGGAGCACTGGAGTAATATGCTCCCATTGGCTCGGACCTGTAAGGGGATGAGCCTCCGTGTTCTGAAGCAGCTGCAGCCTCCGAACCAGCGTCAAGGGAAGCCCCATGTAAAGCGCGTTGCAGTAGTCCAGCCTCAAGGTGATGAAGGCATGTATGAGGGTGGTCAGGTCAGGTCTGGAAATATATGGGCGCACCCTCCGCACAAGATAATCTGGCGGAAGGCAGCCTTAGCCACCATCTCCACCTGCCGATCCAGGCGGAGATCTGAATCCAATAATACTCCCAGACTCCAAACCAGCTGGGTCATGGGAGGGCGGACCCCCCTCTATCGTCCTGGAGGACTGGGTGATTTTAGATGATATGGGCCTCCCTCTAACCACAGGCAATCCCCTGTGGTGGAGGAGAGGCCCATAATGTCTAATGGGATTCCCGCCAGACGTTCACCCAGTGAACCTCTGGCGGGAATCAGATTAATCACGATTCTGGAGATGAGGCCAGCCTCACCTCCGGAATCGTGGATAGCGCAACCATGATCTGGGATCGGTGGAACATAACGTATGTTACATCTGCCAGCCTGAATCGTGGCCCAGACCACGCTGTGGGATTGGGTGCAGCGGCCGGATTGGCCACTGCGCCTGCCCGTCTCCTGGAGGATGGGCGGCTGGGGAAGCACGGGGGGAGGGGACTGTGCGGCCGCATGTTACACTGCACAGCCCCGCCCCTTCCCCGATCCCCAAGCATAATCAGGCCGGCACATCTATAGGACAGATGACCTGATTCTGGATCAGGATCTGAAACTGATCCCGGGCCATGGTAAAAGGGAGGCCCATATCATCGAAAATCATCCAATGTCAGTTACAAATACATGATTTAAAAAGACATTTCAGTTCAAAGAAACAGTTTTATTATAAGTCAAAAGATCTTAACATCTATACGAAATAACATATGCTTTAATTATTGGCTCAAATGTTTCAAAAGAATATTCATTCATATTCATCCAGTCCTGTGTCCCATACTGTCATGAAAGTAAGGAAGCTCAAGGGATAAGAAAGCTTTCTGAAGAATTAATTTTTCCTCTGCCTCTTTGTAGTTTGTTTTTGCTTAAAAGTCAGTTTAAATGAAGTCAGGTCAAGAAAGCTTACAATGGGGTTTCTCAAAATAAGTAGTAAACAATCTGCTGATACATACTAAAAAGGCAGCTATCATCTGAGATAAGATTTAATAATTACCAAGATGTCAGGTTTCTTTAGATAAACAAGACCTTTTTCTTCCCTTGTATAGGGAGTCACATCCCTTGAAACTGGTCAACAGGAAATGTTGGTGCAGGCCTAGATATGTAATCCTTAAGAGACAGACTGATCATCTCTCTCTCTCAGTATATGGTCAAGAGTTCAGTAAAAGGTCAGTATAGAAACAGTTCATCAGAAGTTCTTCATACAGAGTCTAATTCTAATATTCAATACATGGAAACACAGATGGCCAAAAATATATGCTTATACATGACAATATAAAGTCCCATTCTCCTATATAGTGCCCCAGCTTTTCCAGGTAACAGTCTTCTGGCTGATAGGGATGGGCGAACAGATCGCGGTTCGAGTTCAGCTGTTCGGCTCGGCTGCGTTTGGTATGTGTGTTTGGGTTTGTGCATTCGGGTGGTTCACTGGGTTCAGTTTCGGCCATTCGGTTCAGTTTTGGCCGTTCGGAAAAAATTATTGCGAGAGCATGGGAAGTGATAATCGCTCTGGAAACTGGAAATTCAAGTGCGTGCAGAGCTGTGTGGCAAGTGAGTGTGTGTTTGACTCGGTGGCTGTTCGCTTTGTGTGTTTTGGCTGTGTTTGTGTTGGGTTTGGCTGTGCTGTGTGTTTGGCTGGTTGGTGAGTGTTGCTGTGTGTTGTGTGGTTGACTTTTTTGGGCGTGGACGAGGACCACCACGACTCTCCTGGGGCTTGGCCTTCCTGCCGCCCCAAGCTCCACCGACCAGCGGGCCAAGGACTGGTGAGGTTGCAGCTCGTCTGCATACGCTCCCAGCATCCTCGGCTGTCATCGCTCGAGGACACCACGACTCTCCTGGGGCTTGGCCTTCCTGCCGCCCCAAGCTCCACCGACCAGCGGGCCGAAAAGCGCGCGCCTAAAGGCGCGCGCCTTACAGGTACTTTTCTCCATTTCTTTTCTACTGTACTTCCCCCTCCTATCTTACTCACTAACATGTCTGCCCTATTTTCTCGCCTTTTCTTTCCCTCCTCTCCTTCTCCTCTTCCTGTCCATCTTTTTCTTCCTCTACTTTTCTCCTCCCAGCTTCTTCCTCCCCCCAACCGATCACCACTCTCTAACCTCCCCCATACATCCTTTGCTCCCTTGGCTACTTTCTCTCATTGCTCCCCTTCCACTCCTGTCTCTAGCCTTCCTCGATGCTCCCCTTCTCCCAATCTTATCCCTATTCCTCCTGTCTCTAGCCTACCACGACGCTCCCCTTCTCCCAATCTTATCCCTATTCCTTGCCTCCCCCCTCATCAACTACCATTTTTCTGCTCCCTCTGGAACTGTCGCTCATCTATCAGTAAAGCTCCCTATATCCATGATCTTTTCCTCTCTCGCTCCCTCCAGCTCCTTGCCCTTACTGAAACTTGGATCACTCCCTCGGACTCTGTCACGCCTGCTACCCTCTCCTGTGGGGGTCTCTCCTTCTCTCACCAACCCCGCCCTGAAGGACGGGGTGGTGGGGTGGGCCTCCTTCTTGCTAAATCCTGTCAGTTCCAACCAATTTCTCCTCCCCCCTCTCTCTCCTTCCATACCTTTGAGGCTCACTCCGTGCGCCTCTACTCCCCCCTCCATCTACGTGTTGCTGTCATCTACCGTCCCCCTGGTCCTCTCTCTTCCTTTCTTTCTGACTTTGAGTCCTGGCTCACTTTCTTCCTCTCTGTTGATATCCCCACTCTCATCCTTGGTGACTTCAACATTCATGTTGATGACCCATCTCAGCCCTCAGTCTCTCGCTTCCTCTCCCTAGCCTCCTCCTTCAACCTCCACCTTTGGACCAACTCCCCCACCCATACTAATGGCCATTCTCTTGATCTTGTCCTCTCTAGAAACTGCTCTGTCGCTGATCTCTCCTTCGATCCTCATCCTATATCAGACCACTTCCTTGCCTCTTTCAACATTTCCCACTGTCCCCCCTCCTCTTCCCCTTCTCTACGCCCCTTCCGTGACCTTCAAGCTATTGATCCCCTGGACTTTGCCTCCTCTCTCTCTCCCCTTCTTCCTACAGTCTTCTCTTCCTCCTCCCCTGACTCCGCTGTCTCTGCTCTCAACGCCTCTCTCTCCTCCACACTTGACTCCCATGCCCCTCTCTCTTCCCGCCCTGCCTTCTCCCACAACCCCCGTCCTTGGCTCACCCCTAGTATCCGCCACCTCCGTTCTTGCACTCGTGCTGCTGAACGACTCTGGCGCAAATCCCATTCTCACGCTGACTTCCTTCACTTCAAATTCTGTCTCTCCACCCTTACTTCTGCTATCTCCCTTGCTAGACAACACTACTATGCCTCCCGCATTGAGTCCTGTTCTCGGGACCCTCGCCGCCTGTTCTCTACCTTTGACTCCCTCCTCAAGCCTCCCTGTCCTCCCCCTCCTTCTTCCCTTTCTGCTCAGGATCTTGCCTCCTTCTTCACCTCCAAGATAGACAAGATCCGCCTCGACATCGCTTCCCACTCCTCTCTTCCCACTCCCACCCCTCTCCCTCCTCCCCCTCCTTCTCTCATGTCCTCCTTCTCCCCTGCCTCCCTTAAGGAAATCTCCTCTCTGCTCTCCTCCTCCAACCCTTCCACTTGCCCCCTTGATCCCATTCCTTCCCGCCTCCTCACCTCCATTACTCCCACTGTCGCCCCTTCCTTCCTGCACATCATCAACCTCTCCCTCTCTACTGGCTCTTTCCCTTCTGCCTTCAAACATGCCACAGTCTCTCCTATTCTCAAAAAGTCCACTCTTGACCCCTCTGACCCTTCTAGCTATCGTCCTGTCTCACTCCTTCCTTTTGCTTCCAAGCTGCTTGAACGTGTTGTCTACTCCCGCTGCCTTGACTTCCTATCCTCCAACTCCTCCCTTGACCCCCTCCAATCTGGCTTCCGCCCCCTTCATTCTACTGAAACTGCTCTCGCTAAGATCACCAACGATCTTCTGGTGGCTAAATCTAAACGTCTCTATTCCATTCTTGTCCTCCTTGATCTCTCTGCTGCCTTCGATACTGTTGACCACTCACTCTTGCTGGATTCCCTTCACTCCCTTGGCTTTTGTGGCTCTGTCCATAACTGGTTCTCCTCCTACCTCTCTGACCGCTCCTTTAATGTGTCTCTCTCCAACTCCACCTCCTCCTCCTTCCCCCTCTCAGTTGGTGTTCCTCAAGGCTCTGTTCTTGGCCCTCTCCTCTTCTCGATCTATACCTCATCCTTAGGCAAACTCATTGCCTCCCATGGCTTCCAATACCACCTCTATGCTGATGACACTCAACTCTATCTCTCTACTCCCTCTCTCTCTCCCTCTGTTCAAGCTCGTCTCATCAACTGTCTCTCTGACATCTCTACCTGGATGTCTCAACGTCAACTCAAACTCAACATGGCTAAAACTGAACTCCTTATCTTCCCCCCTCATCCTTCCTCTCCTTCCTCACTGTCAATAACTATTGATGGAGTCACCATCCTGCCTGTCCCCCAAGCCCGTAGCCTAGGCTTCATCTTTGACTCAGCCCTTTCTTTTAAACCCTACATTGACTCTGTTGCTAAATCCTGTCGCTTCTCCCTCCATAACATTGCTAAGATTCGCCCTTTTCTCTCTGTCTCGTCTGCCAAAACTCTTGTTCATGCTCTGGTCATCTCTCGCCTCGATTACTGTAACCTCCTTCTCACTGGCCTTCCCCGGTCTCACCTTTCTCCCCTCATCTCTGTCCAAAACTCTGCTGCCAGGGTCATCTACCTCGCCAGTCGCTTCGACCATGTGCAGCCCCTCCTCTCTTCGCTTCACTGGCTTCCCCTTCCTGAACGAATCCTGCACAAGCTCCTAGTCTTCACCTATAAAGCTCTTCACAACCTTGCTCCCCCCTACCTCTCTGCACTTATCGCCCTCCATACTCCAGCCCGTGCACTTCGCTCCTCCTCTGTCCCTTCTCTCACCCTTCCACGCCTTCCCTGCTCCCCTAAGCGCCTTCGTCCCTTCTCACTTGCTGCCCCCCATGCCTGGAACTCCCTCCCTGTCCACATCCGCCTTGCCCCCTCCCTTCATACCTTCAAATCTCTCCTTAAAACTCACCTCTTTCGCTCTGCTCTGTCTGACTCTTTATCCTGCTGAGCCACTATTCCTATACCTACGATCGGTTTACCCTTATCCTTGCAACATGGACCTGCCTGCTGTCATTCTCATCGTAACCAAGCCAAGTACGTGCACTTGAGACCTCGCATCTTCATGAATGTTAGACCCCTTGTCTCTCCCTCTGTTCCCCTTCCTAAGTCTCTCCCCCAGCTCCTGTCTCTCAGATCGTAAGCCCTAGGGGCAGGGACCATGTCTATTTTATTACTTTGTAAAGTGCCAGGTACACTGCTGGCGCTATATAAATGTTTGTTAATAATAATAATAATAATAAAAAGAAAATATATAAAAAATGAAGAAGTCTGCAGTTTTGATCACCCAGCTGGGGGTCAACTTGCTGGCTGAGGAGGAGGAAGAGGAGGAGGAGGTAGAGGTCGCTGCCCCTACTACATCTCTGGTAGTGGTGACCGGCTCCTCAGATGAGGAGCAAGCGGCGGGCTCAGTAGGTGATCCCAGGTTTGTAAACTTTTTTTTTACTTTGAGGACAAGAAAGGCTCTATCCGTTAGAGCGAGCTCACTGGCGTGCGGGTGGGTGGTGGGTATCAGTCAGACACAAACAGTGGGCATCAGCGGGTGGCAGTGGATGTCTGCCACAGAGAAAGAGGTTACTGTAGTGTGTGTGTGGGGAGTCTGACATGAGCAGCACCCCCATCCAAACATGTGCCAGGTTAGCAAGGGTCTCCACTCTCCAGTTGCCATCCCATTCCCTACGCACCCCCAAATAAGGGCAGGGTCTTTCCTCCATCCAGGGTCATATCTCCCGTCTCCCCAAGGAGGGCAGGATTTGCATGTGCCAGCCAGGGCCTTCCTAGTTGGAATCCCAAGCACCCCAAAGAGGGCAGGATTTGCATGTGCCAGCCAGCCAGGGTCTCTCCATTGCCATCCCAAGCAGTCCCCAGGGAACTCAGGATCTGCACGTGCCAGCCAGGGGCTTTCTAGTTGAAATCCCTAGCATCCCCTAGCACCCACAGGAGGGCAAGATTTGAACGTGCTTTCTAGTTGCAATCCCTAGCACCCCAAGGAGGGAGGACTAGTCTAAAGGCATCATCATCATAAATGCATGATATTACTTTGGTATTCTTAATGTGTTCCCATTTCAGAGAGGAATCAAATTCCGGCCCCAGCACTGCTGCCAGGAACAGGCCAAGAACTCGGAGGACCCCTAGGCATAGGCAGAGGTAGCTGCCACAGTCAGTGACATCCCCAGACATCCGGCACCAGACGTTGGATGTCTGGAGGTTCTACCACAAGGGCGACGGAATCTACACATTCAAGGTATGACACGGGGACTGGAACAACAGGGAATTAATTTCCCTATGACCTGTTAGAAATGGAAGTCCCCTGCAGAGGGAGATTGGATGGCCACCCAGTCCACCCACTTGTGGAGAGAGAATGCAGGCAGGACTTTACAGACCATTGGTCTGACACAGTATGGTACTTCTTACGTTCCTATCTTTTTCTGCCCTTTTTAGCACTGCAAGAAAGTTTTCCACTGGCAGAGGGAGGGGAACACGTCGGGGCTCATAAATCATATTGAGAGGAGCCATGGCCTGAGAGTGAGGTGGCAGGGTGAGGAGGAGTCTCAAGTGGTGGCCGTGGAGCCTCAGCGACATAAGAAGGGGGGGAAGGCAACCTGAAAACGGTGGCACATAAGCCCTTCCCCCCCCTCCAGCCCTGATGTGGAGACCTCCAGGCCCCTGGATGATGCAGAGGCCAAGGCCCTTCGGGTCAACTTGCAGTGGCCCACCCTGGAGTATTTGGCGGAGGTCGAGCGGTCTGTTGCTGCCCTGGACAACCACCTGGTGGAGCAGCTGAAGGTGGTCCAGGTGGTGCAGAAGAAGGTGGAGGCATACGGGCAGTATGTCTCTGCTGAGCTGGACCGCATTCAGATGTACCACCAGGCGGTCTCCAGGTGGCATAAGGACACAAAAGAGGGCTTGGAGTTTGCTGTGGCCCACAGCTACATGCTGGACAAGTCCCGGGTGGCCGGTCCTCAGGCCTGTGAAGTGCCCCAATGGCTATTGCCTTTCCCCCAATCCCAGGGGACAGGCCCAGTGGCAGCAGAGACTCTTAGTTTAATTAATAAGTTTCCTTTACATGTTTGCTTTTGTTTTATTAAATGTTGTTGTTGTTTTCTTGTATTGTAAATAGTTTTAATTAAAGTTGTTATATTTATTGTTACGAGCTTTATTTAACCTGCCCAATCTTTTTAATCCTTATGTGCTGAAGTTCTGGCTGGCAGGTGGCAGAATCTCATATAGCTTGTCAATCCCTACCAGCAGCACCTGCCACCTCATGTAGAGTAGTTATTAACCTAAAGATGTGCTGTGCCAGCAGCAGGGTCTCAACTAGCAGAAAGCCCCCCAGGAGATGCAGGGCTTGTGCTTGTGTGGGTGGGTGTGACAGAGAGAAAGAGAGACAGGCTCCTTGGCAGCGGGCAGCAGGTGGTTTGAGTTGGTGGTCGGAGGGGCTTTTAGTTTCAGCATCTTCAGCGGGCATCCGTGGGTGGGTGCAGAGGAGTAAGCTTGGGGGGGGGGGTAGGCTGGCAGGCAGGCGGGCACCGGGTTTCTGGATGCAGTGGAATGGAATGCAGCCCCCAGTGACTGGAATGATGGTCCAAGAATCTCGTTGATAGTTTCTGGGATGGGTTGGCATGACTGAATCAGGGATAGTGGAATGACAGTCTAAAACCTATGGGGCACACTTCATTCAATCAGGCGATCAGTGGTAACAGGGAAGCAGGTACAGGGATGTACCCAAGCAGGCAGGCAGGCAGGCACATATAATATGTTGTGGGTTATATTCCATCTCATTATGGTAGGTTTGCTGTGTGCTGGATGTGGTCAATGGGCATTAATGGACGCATGAGCACAGATGGGAGTTCTTCCTGGTTCTGGCAGGTGGCAGCCAGTATAAGGATATACCTACCTCTCCCCCTCTAACCCCCATCTCCCTCATTCTAGCTGGGAAGCACTCTCTCTCTCTCTCTCTCTCTCTGGCCAATGTGGTCATATAGTGCAGGTGACAGCATGGGTGGGATCGTGTCTGTTTCTCCTTCAAGTAGTGGGTGGGCTTTCTCTCTCAATCTCTTGGCAGCAACCTGGGCAGGCAGACAGGCACCTTGGCATGAGAGGCAGGAAGGCGGGCTGAGGCAGGATTAGAGCTTGGCAGCAACCTAGGGTACAGAACACTTGGCATGGACATCATATAGGTCTGGCAGCAGCAGCAGTTTCTTTATGCCATGGCATCATAGTACAGACAGCATATAAGCCTGGTCTGGGGGCCACTGGCAGTTTTGGCACTGGAAGAAGCAGACATTGGTGGCCATGGTACAGAACCTTTGGCACAGATAGTATATAGGCCAAGGATCTCTTAGACAGTCTATCCTAAGAGATAGGCAAGTGTTATTGAGAAGGGATGGGTGGTCGCTGATAACCTCCGTTTTCAGCAGCCGATCGAAAGGTAGTTGGGTACAGGATCATCCTGGGCCAGCTCAAAATCATCTGAAGGCAAGCTTCTAGATACAGTAGATAGAAAGATGGATAGACAGACTGACTGTGGATAGAAAGATGGCCTCTGTGAGTGGAATGACGGGCCCCAGAACCCTGATGGTGGGTTCTGGGGCTAGAGTGGCAGCTTTTAGATACAGTGGAAAGACAGTCCTTCCTGCCTGTAACATAGGCCCCAGAACCCTGATGGTGGGTCCTGGGACTGGAGAACTTTGAAGGCCAAAGTGGATAAGGGTTCCATGTGAACATATGTCAGGCAAGTAGCACCATTCTGTCTTCAAGACCTTCACAGATAATGAAAGATATATATCACGTACCTGGAGGAAGAGCTGGCTGAGTTTCTCTTTCTCGCAGTACTTGATTGGAAAGTTCACAATACCCCAAGGGATCTCCAGGAGAAAATCTTCCACACCAAGCTGCATTTCTCCTTATGTGACAACAGACTTGGGGTTGCTTATCCAGGGGATTTGGGAGTGGGGTTTGTTTTGTTGTTGAGTAGTTCAATTTCCCAGGAAGCAACCTGAGAGGTTTAACTGTGCTTGACAGTTGGAGCTAAACAAGGGCAGCCCAGCAGGACATGTGCTTTCAGCAGCATTTGAGTGGAATAATGGCTCCACACCCATCACGGTGGGTGCTGGGGCTACGTTGGCAGCTTGTAGATCTTGGCCACAGCCCTCCCTGCCTGTAACTTGGCCACAGGACCATGACGCCAGTTCCTGGCACTGGAGTGGCTTCTTCTTGTCATGCTTTGGAATGACATTGGAATGTGCGAGGAATGACGGCCCCAGACCCATCACGGTGAGTGCTGGGGCTAAGGTGGCAGCTTGTAGATCTTGGCCACAGCCCTCCCTGCCTGTAACTTGGCCCCAGGACCCTGACGGCATGTCCTGGCAGTGGAGTGACTTCTTCTTGTAATGCTTTGGAACAGCATAGGAATGCACGAGGAAAGATGTCCCCAGACCCATCACGGTGGGTGCTGGGGCTAAGGTGGCAGCTTGTAGATCTTGGCCACAGTTCTCCCTGTAGAGGTGTAATGTATAATTATTTGTTAAAGAGACCCCTTTCCATGCCACTGGTGAATAGGGATTGATTAGTGGGAAGAGTTGTGTCAGACTAGCAAACTCTCTCTGGGTTCTATGGAAGCGATTCTATGCAGAAGGAAAAATAATATCAGGAAATGTCTGAACTTCCACAAGCAACTTTAATTTTATTACAGTGATGGCCTTGGATTGTCTGACCTCAGTAGCTGTTATCAAGTATCATCTATATCATGCCCTACCTAGAGCATACAGCTGAGTGGGAGTAAACAAAACTAAGATATACATTAGGGGTGGGACTACCGGATCATCCGGTATACGATACTGCCGGTATTGGGTGTACCGGCAGTATTGGATTAAACCTGGTAATCTGGCCCATTTACTGGATTCCCCGGTACCGGATTTTTTACATTGCGGCCATTCAAATGAATAGCCGCAATGTAAAAAAAAACCAACAACCCCCCCCCAACACTTTCCCTCCCCGAGTCCAGGCTGCGCGGGTGGAAGGGGGGACACCTCCCACCCACCCTGCCCAGCCTGGATTTATACAACAACAAAAATTTGTGACCCCTACTGCGGGCTCCGGGCCGCCGCCGGTGACCCAGAGCCAGCCCAGCACCAGCGTCCAGCAGCAGCCAGCCCAGCAGGTAAGTAAGTACTGGTACTACTGATCCCTGGGTGGGGGGGTTTAACACCCTCCCACCTCAGGGATCTGACCCTACTTCCCACCCAGGGATCTCCTACCTACCTTGAGCTCCGGGAGGTGGTGGCGGCACTCCGGTGGCTTCAGCGCTGGCTGTGGCTGCCGGCTTCAGCACGCTACTAGGCTTTCTGGGGAACTTCTGGGTTCCCCGGAAGGCCTAGCGTGCTGAAGTCGGTGGCAGCCACAGCCAGCAGTGAAGCCTCCGGAGCGCCGCCGCCCGGAGCTCAAGGTAAGTAGGCAATCCCTGGGTGGGAAGTAGGGTGATCCCTGGGGTGGGGTGGGGTGTTAAACCCCCACCCACCCCATGGATCAGTAGTACCAGTACTTACTTATCTGCTGGCTGGTGCTGGACACTGGTGCTGGGCTGGCTCTGGGTCGCCGGCGGCGGCCCGGAGCCCACAGTAGGGGTCACAAATTTTGGTTGTTGTTTAAATCCAGGCTGGGCAGGGTGGGTGGGGGGTGTCCCCCCCTTCCACCCACACAGCCTGGACTCGGGGAGCGGGGAAGTTTTTGTTTTTTTCCATTGGTTTCAATGGGGACAGTTCCCCATTGAAATCAATGGAAAAGATCCAGTACCGGTAAACCGGTATTAATCCAGTAAACGGGTATTCTTAAATCCGGGAACTGGTAAAACCCAGTCAGTGAGTGTCGATGTTGGAGATACAGAAAGTAATTGGAATATTTTGAATAGCTTGTACCTTGGCCCCAGGAGCTGATGGCGGGTCCTAGGGCTGGAGTGACTGCCTCTTGTCATGCAGTGGAATGACTAGTGCCAGTGGCACCAATAGCAGCAGACATTGGTTGCCGGGGGGCAGTCAGTCAGGTGGTGGGCATGAGCAGAAGTCAGGCAGACTGAGGCAGGGTTTGAGCTTCGCAACCTGGGCGGGCAGACAGGAAGCATGGCATGAGAGGCAGGGCCCGATCCCCGGGCAATGTCAGTACTAGGGAGAGGAGCTCTGGACTGCTGGGGATTGCCTCGACAGTGGGGGACATTGGAGCCACTGGAGGAAGATTGGAAGCAGCCCCAGCAGGTGCTCCAGAACCACCAGCAGCAGAGACAGATGCAGCCTCAAGTCCTGCAGTCCTTCCAGTGCCCTGTGTGGCAGTGAAGGAGGGCACTGCCAGGAGGAGCCACTGAGCCACTGAAGCCTGTTGCCCTAAAGCAGGCCTGCTGAGTTTGGGGGAGGGAGGGTGATGTGCTCTGCCTCTAGATGCTTGCTGCTGCTCCTCTGGGATGGCCCCTCCCACCTCTGGCACGTGCCCCATTGCCTCCCCTACAGGCAGCAGACCAGCCTCTCCTTCCCTTCTCCATTTCTCCCTCCAAAATAATGTTTTTATATTTTAAATGTTTTTTTAAATTTAATGTTTTTATCTAATATTATATCTATATAATATAATATCTATCTATCGATCGATCGATCGATAATATAATATAATATAATATAATATAATATAATATAATATAATATAATATCTATATCTATATCTATCTATATCTATATCTATAGCGATCGATCGGTAGATAGATAATATAATATAATATAATATCTATATCTATATCTATATCTATATCTATATCTATATCTATATC
>QEPC01001705.1:35127-53487 GCA_003113815.1 Sphenodon punctatus | reverse complement strand
ATGGGTTGGATGGGTGAAATAGGAGGAGGATGGCAATGGATTAGGAATAGGAAGGAACAAAAACTGCTGGGAGAGAGGGAGCCTTCTGAAACGCCTGCTGTTCAGGAACAGTGACTAGCTCAGAAGGTGTTGGGAAGGGGGGAGACAGACAGTTTTGTTTCTTGTTGCGCCCACCTCACCGCAAGCTCCATTGGTTCTGTGCAGCCTAGTCAGTGGCCAATTGCAGACTGCGAAGCCAGTGGTCTGAAGCGAAAAGGGATGGTGATTGAGCAGGCTGGCTGATGCTCCAAGCAGCTCCACCCCTGGTGCCAGGAAGTCTGCTCCTCAGCTGAATCAGCTGACTCCCTCTCCCTGCCATATTTGGCCTTCCAGTGACCTGACACTACACCACATTTTAGCCACCCGAACTCACCCGAATGCAATCTGAACTGAACAAACTGTTTGGTCATTTTGATGTTTGGACCTGAGTTTGGTTCGGTCAGTTCGTGTTCGGATTCGGGTTCGGTCATCCGAACAGGCTGGGTTTGGGCTGAACTCCTAACTTCCGAACTGGGTTTGCCCATCCCTACTGACTGAGCTACTCACAATTCCAGGCTTTTTAGATTCCTCCAAGGTACAGCAGCCTTCATTAGCCATGACATCTGCACTCAAATTCAAAGGCCCTTGAATATCTCAGATCTCCAATAGTAGTCTCCTTGCTTATCTCTTCTCAGGTGTACCATCCTTCATCTTTAGCACCATGGCTAAGGTCCATGATGAGAGCTCCCAGGGGAAGGTGCTTCCCTGGCCACATCCAGGCACAGACTGACTCCTCTCTGCCACCCTTTGTCTATCCTTATATTCAGGGTGGGAGCGTGGTTAACCCTCCAGTCACTTACTCTTAAAGGACCAGAACCCTTTTCCATTCTACTCTGATTTTGGCTCTCTCTTCAGTCCTGGCTTACCCAATCCTACTGAGTTGTCTCTGCCAAAACCATGTCCAGCCCTCAGGCTTCAGTCCTGAGAAGGCCAGTATGCATCCACACTCTTTATTTTCCCCTTTAGGGCTTCTCCCCTCCCCCCGCCTTAATTTAGGGCTGGCTTTACCAAACCCTTAATCAGCTATCACAGCTGGTTCCCTGGTGCACCCCAGCCTGTCACATTTCTGTCACTCTTTTTATAAATAGGGGGAAAGGCTAGGTTTCCCAGCTGAACTGGTCAAACTGGATTAGGCCTTTTTCTCCTAAATATATAAATGGAGGTTTACACTTACTTTGAAGTCCGGCTAGCAAAGAAAGTATTGTAAATGACAATACATTTATAAATAAGGGAACATGAGACTTTTGGTATATAAAAATATATGCAAAGTTTACTTAAATATAAATAGAAAATATCAGTAGCTTACATTGAATGGTATAATAGCCAATCAAAGTTACATGATCTTAAAACATTTCTATCTTAAGAAAAAGCTTGTAAAAGCTTAACATATGCACAATTCATTGGCTCAAGGATATCAAGAAGTTATACATACATTCAATCCAGATTCATCCCGCTGCCATAAAGATGTTAAATGAGAAGGAGATCCAATGGTATTTAGGATCTCAATATGAAGATCATTTCTCTGTGTGTCCCATTTTAAGGTTTACTCAAAATGGGAGGTTTCCATCCTCAGACTGTCACTCTGACATCAGTCTGTAAGGAGATACACTGGATACTAATTGGCTCTATTAAAGAAACCAATCAGAGTTTTGACTTTCTCTCAAAGTTTATCAAACTTTAAAATGAATAGAAGCCTTATATTTTTTATCAGAGATAATTGTCAGATAAAAAAGAAAATAACCAGATCTGTTAGCTAGAAAAAACTAACTTAAATCATTCCTTTGTTTGAGATGATCTGAAGCTGGTATCATCCTTCATGTGGACAGGTCACACATAGGATTCTAGACTTCTAGTCTGTGAAAACTTAAGTAAATCAAAGGGAGTTAGAGATAGCAAAAAGGGGCCTCTTTATGACTTAACTTAGACCAGAGGGAGAGTTAGAGATTTGCCTGTTTTATGGCTCATTCATTTGGTGGTCTCCTTGGCAACAGTCAAAAGTTCCTTTGGGAAGCTTTAGAAAAATTTCTATTGGAATGTGGCCAATGGGGCCCTAGCTTGAACCTTTATAATCACAGAAGCTGATATTAAAATTCAATGCTGTAAAGCACAATTAGCTTACATTAAAACAGAAAGTTAACATATAGAAACTCAAAGTTAATACATTTGGAACACAGATAGCCAAAATATATAGGCTTATAACTGGAAATACATGACAAGCCTCTCACAACCTGAGGCTGGTGTCCTTGGTGCCTTTAAAGAGGGAGAAGCCCTGTGAGGCTGCTCCCTGCCACACCGTGCCTTCTCAAAGTGATGTCTGCCTGACTTAACAGGACTCTTTCCTGTCTCCACTTCCTGCTACCAGATGCTGCCTGATTCTTCTTGCTCCTGCTACTGACAACCTGGTTCCTAACCTTGATAAGTGCCTCCTGACTTGATTCTAGGGCTGGTTCGAACCATACACTTGATTTTTGCAAAACGGTTCTGCAAAAATGGAACAGCTGGTGAAATTTTGATCTTTCTGATTGGAAATTGGAATGAGATTTCATTTGCTCCAATTTTTGACTGAATCAATCAAAACACCAAGTTCCATCCACTTAACGCCTAATAGACTCCACCGTGTGTGTTAAACTCTGTTGTGGTTTTACAGCCTGACTTGCTTCCAGCTTCTTGATTCTGTTTTAACCAACTGACTCCTGGCCTTTAACATGGCTACCAGTTCCCAGACTCTGATTACAACTCTGTTTTTCTGATTCCAGACTCATACCCAATCTCTTTCCAGACCAACCTCTAGGTTCCCAACAGTGGGGAGTAGTCAAGGCTTTGCACCTCTCCTTGCCACCTAGAGCTGAAACAAATATTCACAGCCAATACTATATTCAGTTAATTTGCCAGCTTTAGTTTGGATCTGACAAAGCAGATATTCAGTCTCACTTCACTGGATTTCCCTTTCAGATATTCTGGATCAGTTACCTCAGTTATTTCAATAATTTCATTATTTTGATTTGGTCACTTCAGGGGTGTGCAATTTGTTCTTGTTTTTGTTTAAATTAGTAAAATGAATTAAGCCACATTCATTTTAGAAAGAAAAGCCCAGAAATGTAATGAATAGGCAAACAAGTGTCATTCACTTGCATTAATTTTAGTTAAAAAATAAAATAAAAAAATTAAAAAGAACTCTGCATACACGAAATGGCCACTGGGGCCATTATTCACATATGCAGCCATTTTCCAAAATGGCACAAGCAGCATCACCACCGTTTTGGAAAAGGGGAGCTAGTCTATATACGCGCAAAATGGCCACTGCACATATGCAGACTGGCTGCCTTTCCCAAAATGGCAGTAATGCTGTCACTGCTATTTTAGAAAAGGGCACACATGTACAGAACAGCCCAGTGGCCATTTTGCACATATGTAACATATTTTTTATTTTATTTTTTATTTAAATGGTTTTTAAAAGGAAACGTTAATGAAAATAAACGGGTTTTAATGAAAATTCATGGATTTTTTTAAACAGAAAACGAAAACGAAAATGAAAATGAAAAAGGTAAGTCCTGCACAGAAACCTAGACTCATTTCCCTGGCTGTTTTTGCTTCTAGGGCTGAAACAAGAATCAAAATGATTCTTACAAGAAATGAGTATTGGCAGTGAGATCTCGAGAAGATCTTGCTAACAGTTCAAGATCTGATTCCCCCACCAAAAAAACACGTTCTATGCATGCCCAAAATGGTGGCCGCAGCTGTTCTATACATGCAAGGTCTTTTTCCAAGAAGGCACAGACCATGACACTGGGTTATTTCAGATGTTACGTTTTCGGCATTCACCACAGTCAACTGCAGACAAACGCGGGCGTGGTGAAAGAGCCGTGCACGACTGTTGGCCCGCATCAAGATGTTCACCACAGTCAAACGCGGCCTGGGGTGAACCTAACCACACTTTGTGAGGTCGGGGCGGGAGAAGGTCCAGAAATGTGGTGAATGTCCACCACGGCAGGGGTGAAAGAAACGTAACTTCTGAAGGGAAACCCTGGCCGCAGTGGAAGGAAACGACCACAGGCTGTGGTGACGGCATGCAGCGTCGCTGCTAGGCAATGAACAAGTGGAATATGGAGGGAGATTTAAAAGGGAGGCAGCAGTAGGGAAACGTGTGCTTGCTACCGCCCTTGACCATGCACCTGTGCCACATATATGTACGCCACACACACCCCGCCCTGGGGCTTCGGCCCCCGGGCTGCTGTGTCTCCCTCTGCATGCTCTTGCTAACGTTCCTATCCATCTAGCAGGTGTGTATGCATGGGGCTGTCGGCCTTGAATGCTGACAGCTATGCACTGCCCACTCCCTTTGCCTCCCTCCACAGCAGCCCCATTGTTCCCATCCTGCCATTATCTGTCGGCCTTGGCATCCCCTGTCTGCCTGTGCAGCCCCCATGCCGCACATCCCATGCTGCCCCCACGGCCGCTGCGGCTCAGAACCTCCAGGAGCCGTATCATGGCAACTGTATCTGAGCCCGAGGTCCCACTCGGCGGCTCAGGGGGGGCTCCATCCATGCCTGGACCACCCGCGAGAGCATGGCCCTTTGCGACCTGTGGTGTTGGCCCATTGTTCAGCGCTGCCTGTGCTCCATGCTCACCTGGTCGGATGCCTATCATTATCTGAGCTTTGGTATGCTGCGCTTTGGCTATGTCGCAACCACTGGTGACTGCCACATGCACTGTGAGGAGCTGAGGCTCACCCCCTTCCCTGAGGGGTGCCTAACATCAACTCTGGGGGGGGACTTGCGGTGTGGAGTCCTGCTGAGACAGCCTCCGCCCTGTGTGTGTGTGCCTTCCCGGGATATGCGACCTGCCTGAATGAGGGTGGCCCTGCCGTGTCTGTGTCCTACTTCATCAGCATGCAGGGCGCCTGTGGGTATCTGCGTTCCTGCGGGGCTGCCTACTACTGTCTGCTGGAGCTGTCCCATCTGCCCTGGCTTCCTGCAGCTGATTATGGCATCCCCCCCTCTGGACCTGAGCTGGCAGCCCTGTCTGAGGTGTGCGGCTGCTCTGATGTGCATCTCGGGATGAGCTATGCGTATCCCTTTGAGGCCTTCTACCTGATTTGCTTCCACATGGCTGGCCATGGCTTCTTCTGGGGTCTGTGGCAATGGCCTCGATATGTGCACCTGCTGTCGTCACTGCCCCCTCCACCCGATGGTAGCCCCAGCACCTGGGTCTAGGGCACGATGGCTCATCTGGCATCCGGGTGCCTCCTCAGTGCCTTCCTTCCATCTGTAGCCTGGGTGCTATCGCCACCGCCTTCTGCCACCTTGGGACCACTGGACCACCTGTGACCCGCCTCCGCCTGCCTGTTGACCTCTCGCCTGGGACCTGCGGGCACTGGCCTGAAACCCTCCGGGTAGCCTCCTGCTGACATGTCACTGACAGCCCTATGTCTCCATGATCTGTCTCCCCCACCCTTGTACCTCTCTCTCCTGCACCTGGCCTGGTGGCCCCTGTTCTTTGGGGTTGGGGCCGCTCCCTTGTCTTGGTGGCCCTTGACTGTGGACCGGCCTTCCACTGGCCCCCTGTTTGCCTTGGGGGGGTGTCTGGGTGGCCCCCTTGACCTTCCTCCCCTGTGCGGGCGGGTGGGTGGGTGGATTGTGTTTGTGCCTTTTTTCGGTGCTTCCGCTTGTGCACTGGGTGTGCTTTTCCTCCTGACTCATGTTCCACGTCAGGACCTTGTGCTGGGTCCCTCCCCTCCCAGACTGGGCCCTGTGCCCCCCTTGTTGCTGCCCCTTCTCCTGCACCATTTAGCCTCATGCCCCCGAGCTGTATGCCTCTCTGCTGGGCCGTTGCCGCTGGTGCTCTCAATAAACGCCTGTTGTGCTTCACTGTGCCTTGTGTTGCCTCCTGTCTCATTGGGCTGCTGGGTCCCCCTTGCCCGCTGGGCTCATGCCCCCTCCCCCTCCTGCTTCGCTGGCCGTGCCGGCCCCTCATCCCCACCCCCTCCTGAGCTTCCGACCAGCCGTGGGGTTCCCTGTCCCCCCCCTGGTGTGTGCCTCCCTCTGTCCCCCTGCTCGGCTTCCCTGTGTTGCGTGGGTGTGCCGCTTCGTGTTTGTGTGTGCGCTTCTCATTTTGAAGTGTGCGCGCCTTCCATGCAGCCGCGGTTTACTCATGCTGCTCGCACTGCAGCTCCTGCCACCCCGTCCCTTTGTGTTTCCCTTCCCTGGGCAGGGCCCTCCACTGTCTGTGGCTTCATTTGCTCACAGGCGGCCATGTTTGCATCTGCGTGAACCCGGTGCCTTGTGGGGCTTCCACCGCGGTTCTTGCCACCGCGTCATGTCTGTTGGGTTCCCCCAGTCTGGGTTCACTCCAGTTGGCCCCAGGTGATGGTGCTGCCCCTGTCACATCTGCTGGGGCTCACAATGGCCTGCGGTGATGCAATTGACACCAGGGTGGCTTTCACTGTGGTGACTCTCACTGTGTCACATCTGAAATCACCCACTGGCATTTTGTGTGTGCAGAACTGGCTGCCCTTTTCCAAAATGGCACCAACATGGCCCGTACCATCTTGGAAAAGAGCTGCACATGCACAGAACTAGGCCTGAATTGTGAGCAGGTGTTTTCATTCTGTCAGGAAATACCCACCTTTCGGGAATGAGGTAGAAATCTATTGATATTTTTAATACTTTCCATTATTTTTTTCCTATTTTCTGCCATTTTGGTAATTTTCAGTAATTTCTGGTCATTTTTGGTAATTTTCAGTAATTTCAGCTATTACCGAAAGTACCGGAAAATTCTGAAAAATATCAATAATAACGGAAATTAATGGACATTGATAAAGTGATGGAAAATATTGGAAAATAACAAAAAATGACAAAAAGACTGGTAGATTTCCTCCTCACATGAATTAAGGCAAAAAACCTATTTCCATTGGAAACAGCACTCACGGAGCATTTTTATTTCAACTCTATGCAGAATGGCCATGGTAGCTATTTTTCACATGCACAGAGCATTTTAAAATATTTTTTGAAAACCTTGCAAGAACAATGTCGAGAACGGCCAATTCTTGGCTCGTTCTTGATCTCAAAATCTTATTGAGAGACCAGTTCTCAATGAGATTTTTGAGATATGCGAGATAGAGATCCTTTTCACACAAGACACTCTCCATCCACTGCTTACCCACTATACATGCTACAGGGCACCCACAGGGCAACATTGCGGCCCTGCAACATGTATAGTGGGTGGGTGGAGAGGGTCTTGTGTGAAAAGGGCAAGAGTTTCAGCCCTATTGGCTACTTCAATTTGGAGCAATTGCACATGTGCAATAGCTAAAATTAAGTAAACAAAATAACAAAGACAAAAGAACTGAAGTACCAAAATGAATGAAGTATCCAAAACAAAGTAGCTGAATAAACAGCTATGTGAACATTCATTTTGGTTGTCGGTATTGTTCAGACATTCAGAGGACTACCTGGAAATGCATATAGTAGCCGCAATACAAAATCCACTATTTGTTTCAGATTTATGTCACTTACTTACTTTCTCCACTAGAAAAGAAATAAGCAGAATTTTGTGCCTGGACTCAAGTTAACCTGTATAATCGGTGCTTATTCTTCTTTGTGGGTGTATCATCCAATAGTCCATGAGCTTTTATGTGTACAAAAGGGGCATAGTATTTAGAATGTTTCTTGATCGATGTCATAACTTTCACCATTTAGTCACCATAAAATAGTATTAAATCATAAAAAAATATAAGACTTTTTTTTTCAAGCAAGTCTAGTGCAGACTCTTGTTGTGAGCTCATTTGCTATTCTGTGTACTGCTGCTAATTATCATGAATTCCTTTGGTATTCATTGTAATAGCACTAATTATAATGAAATTGTTTGGTATTCATTATAATAGCACTGATCATAAAGGATTGATTTGACATTTATGAGGACGTCACATGTATTTTTTCAGCATACCGCTGTAGTTTAGCATCTGTAAAGCATTACTTAATTGTAACATAAAGTCAAGCACTGTCCACATTTTTAAAAAGTAAAATTATATACCTGTTTATCATAGGCAGGGATACATAGTTCCATCAGATTGTTTTGGTGGTTCATGTGAACAAGAAGGAAAATCTGAGGGGGTTGGGTTCTAATTTTCTGTAATGAATTGCAAACAGCAAATAAGTCTCAGATATATCCTTGCAATTAGTTAGGGCTCATCAGTATTTCAGCTACACATGCACATATTTGTTTGTGCATATTTAATTGCTGAATGCTATGCAGGTCTATTAGTTATATGCTGCACTGAAAATATTTATGGTGGGTCATATTTAGGTATGCATGTGAAGTTCAGGGCTGAGTGGCTTTACTACAGGGAAAATGGGGTGACTGCCCTTTTGTCTATTTCTGGCATCTCTGTGACAGGAACCAGATTTGAACTGGCACCTTTGGGAACCTGGTGGGGAGGCCATTCCTGCTGTGCCACAGTTGGACCATGCCTAGGTCCTGTGGATACTGTTCTGTTGTCCGGATAGCCTGATGGAGTCCCTGCCCACCAGGCTTCTGCTGGGCTTGCCCAGTATAAGAGGCACATGTCTGGAGCCAAAATCCAGGCAGAACAACACGTAGGCCTGTGTGTCTGAGTCCTGCCACCTGTATCTGGGTTCCCATTCCCACCTGACCTGCCTGCCTGGGACTGATTTTCTGGGTTTGACTTGGATTTGACACCCATTCTGTTCTGATCCTGCTGAAACTCAAGTCTGGTCCTGATCCTGTTGCCACTCTATACTAACCATAGTAGGCACCTGACACTTTGCAGTGGCCTCCATTTTCACCAGGACAGGATATAGGTGGCCATACACTCCCTGCCAGCGGAGTCCCAAACATATTTATTTATTTATTTATTTTTCAGATTTATACCCCGCCCCTCCTGCACGCAGCTCGGGGCGGCTTCCAACAATAAAAACAGTAAAATTCATTTTAAAACAATCAGATATTAAATATAAAATATAAAATATAAAATACAAAACAGGGCTAGACATAAATAAATAAATAAATAAATAAATGGGTGGGGGACTAAAATCCTCCCTCCCCACCCTCCCTCCCAAAGGCCTGGGCAAACAGCCAGGTCTTACAGTTCCGCCGAAATGTTAAAAGGCTTGGGGCCAGGCGAGCTTCCTCCGGAAGGGAGTTCCACAGCCGCGGTCCCACCACCGAGAACATGACCAATAAGGCTGCATGGAATCTGCCCCTGAGGGGGTGGAGCTAAATAAAATGCGGTGGAACCACCATGGGCCTCATTTGTTTTCATCGACCTGGGCCTGCAATTTCTAAGGCCGGCTCTAGTCAAGTTTACTGGATTTTCCTACTTGAACACAAAATTTTGTAAATAGAAAGATGGCTCTCTTCCAACCCTTCTTAACTAAAAGTTAGCATATACAATTGAGACAAACCTTCAATTGGTATAAATCAGTCCAGTTCCACTGACTTCTCTGAATGAGGATGTGGCCTGCTATGACAATCAGGCCTAGGAACCAGCTCAATCTGTCCTGAACTTTGGTTAAGAATGGTTAGAGGAAGCAGAGGCTTCTCATGATCTTTGACAATGAATGACAATGTAATAAACATCACAAGGCAACATGAAAACCGAATTTCTGTAGACAGAAAGGATGTGCAGATATGAGTCGAGGACTGATGGAAGTAATTTTTTTACAAATGAAAAAGGAATGCTGAAATGGGAAAATAATAGACAAACAGGTACTGGAAATCAGGGTTGATTGGCAAAAAAGGTGATGAAGAGGCAGCTCTATCCTGCCATTTATACAATGTGAAATGTTATAAATTATTAACTTTTCAGGGACTGTGCCAGAGGGGATTCACACGGCTGAACAACACTGAGAATGTTCAGGAAATTTTCCTCTTTTCTAGATACTTACACAATCATTCTTGGAAACCTCTGGGGAGTTCTAAACCACCACCAAACAAGAATATAGGGCATTTTTACACACACATTAACATTCCGGATTTTTCAGTCTTCTGGGTTTACAAGTTCACAAGTAAGTTCCTGATTCATTTTTCACTCACACACACAGTGCCAAGAGGCAGTTCTTGGATGCATTCTTCACACATACACACACACACACACACACACACTGCCCTGAGGCAGCCTCAAGTAGCCACAGCTGTAGATGTGACAGGCTGCCATGGAAACCAAGTGACCACAGCTGCCTGGAGCAAAGCAGTTTACCAGAACTTTTTACACACAAAAGTTCTGGGAGAAGTTCTACGCAGAGGTTCAAAGATCTGGATGTTTAAGATCTGGGTGAGTGACTGAGACACACAGAAAGTTCAGGATGTAACGGCAAACATCCAGGAGAAATATGTGTGTAAAAACACCCAATATGTGATAATCCTATTTATCTCCCAGATCCACTTTTCTCCCCTCCCCCCATCTCTCTATTTTCCTCTTTTATCTCTCTTATGGCTTCTCTGACCTGGTTCTGAGACCCAACAAATAACTGTTGCAAGAGAACGTGTGATAAGAGATGCTAAGAAAACCTTACCCAGTAAAAGTGAGTGAGACCCATGACTGAGGCAGACCATCTAGGTGACATCCCTGACAGAGAAGCAAACTGGATTATAACTCTGTTTGCCAAGTTATCCAGTAGCATCTGCCAAGATATCCTGACTGACCAGAACCAACACCCGATGACAGCAACTGGCAACCAATTTTCACCCAACTTTCCCTAATCTTTCTCTTCTAATGCCTGCATTTTGGGGAATCTCATCAGGCACCTGACAGGCTACACAAGGACCAATCTTTGGGTGCTCAGTGCCCCTCAAATGTGAGCATTACCTAGAGAAAACGACAAGTCGCAGGTGGGAGCATTGCAGAGCCTGGCTCCAGCCAATTCTTGTCAGTGTCAAAGGCAGGCCAGGGTGTCTCTCCCCCCCCCCCCCCCCCCCCCCCCCAGCTCTCTGATAGGTGCTGTGGCCAGGAAGCTGGTTTTGAAACTGACAAGTGCCGGCAGAGAGCACTGCAGAGTGCCGCTCCACAGCAGTCCCAGCCGGGGCCTTTCTACAGGAGACCTTTTTGGAGGAGGCCTTTCCCTGCTACAGTGCTCCTCAGGGGATAGGCGTTATGTGTGTGTTGGGGAGGGGGACAGTGGAGCAATCTTTGAAACTTACAAGCCCTGGGTGGGACCACTGTGGAACTGGGCTCTGCAGCAGTCCGGCCTGGGCCTGTCACTTTCAAAGAACAGCCAGTGTGTTTGAGCAACCCATCATGTTACAATGTGACCTTTTCTCCATGCGTGAACATAGGGGTCCCAGAGATGGGGGGGAGGTCCCAGTGTCCAGGCAAGAGCTCATATTTTAGGGAATTAGTATTTTCAGTTGCCTTAGGTCCCTGTGTGCTAGGGATTCAGTCTGAGGTCGTGGCACACTACAAACCATTGACCTACCCTCTTCTCCCCCAAAAGACATGTCAGAAACAAGGAATATTACAAAGAAAGAGAGGATGTTTATTTATCAGGGCTAACAGAATACAGTACGATAAGACACATAAAAACAGTGCAACCTAGTCTGGACTGGTAATTACAGGGTTAAACTAAGCAGTGTGGAGGGGAGCTCCAGGTCGTGGAAAACAGAAAGTAGGTTAGTTTGCCAAGGTCAGAGACAAGATGGAGAGAGAGGGAGAGTGGCAAGGTGGGTGGCAGAGAAGTCTTCAAGGGAGGGGGTGGTGGTGAAATTCCAAATATGAGTTCGAAGCGGAGAGGGAGGAGTGGAGGAGAGGGAGAGAGGGAATGTGAGGAAGGCAGAAAATGGGTTACCTCTCCTTTGCCTGTTGCGAAGGGGACACGTGAGCCCCAGTGAACCTGTGATGAGTCGGGAGTGGGAAGGGGACAGAACTAGGCCTGGGAGATCCTTGGAGCAGTTCCACACAGGAGATCCGTGTGTGTTTCCACATCCAAGAGCAACTCAACTCTACAATGGAAAGCTCGGGTCAATTTCCCCCCCTCTTGTTTAACATCTATATGCAGCCATTAGGGGAGATCATGAGAGGGTTTCACGGCATGCAGTGTCATCAGTATGCTGATGACACTCAGCTCTACCTCTCTTTTTCCATTGATCCAGGCCATGCAGTCTCCTTATTTTCCCAGTGCCTGTCAGCTGTGGGGGCTTGGATGAGGTTGAGCCATCTGCAATTGAATCCTGACAAGACGGAGGTGATGTTGGTGGGCGAGGGCTTGGGGGGGTCTGGGTGTGGTTGAATCTCCTCTAGGGATGGGTGAACAGAAGGTGGTTTGGATGTTTGGACGTTTGGTCGTTCGGTTCGAAACCCAACTTCAGGTTCGATGGTTCGGTTCAGCCGAGTTTGGTTTGGCCGAACTTGACTGAACATTCAAAAATAGCGCTATCAATACCGAAACCGAATTTTTGGCCCTGAAAAGACGTTTTTCCTGCACCTGAACTCATCTGAATTCATCCGAACATGACAGAACTGTTAAGTCGTTTGAGAGTTCGGTTAGGACGTTCAGTTCGGATGTCTGAACAGATCGAGTTTGGTCTGAACTCCAAACATCCGAACCGCGTTTGCCCATCTCTAATTTCCTCTTATTGGGGGGGGTTTCGCCATCCCATGGTCTCTCAAGTGCGGAATCTGGGTGTTCTCCTCAATTCACAGCTCAGCTTAGAATCTCAGGTTGTGGCTGTGGCAGGGAATGTGTTTTGGCAGTTGCATCTTGTCCAGCAGCTTCGGACGTATCTCTCAGACTCTGACCTTGCCACCGTCATTCATGCCTTCATCACCTTGAGGCTGGATTACTGCAATGCATTCTAGATGGGGCTGCCCGAGAAGTTGGTTTGGAATCTGAAGCTGGTGCAGAATGCTGCGGCCCATCTCCTTACGGGGGCGGGCTGCAGGGAGCACATGACACCTGTGCTCCAGGTTCTGCACTGACTGCCTATAAAGCACCGGGCTAAGTTCAAGGTGCTAGTTTTAACCTTTAAAGCCCTTCACGGCCTGGGCCCCACTTATCTGTGGAACCGCCTAACTCCCCATGTTCCTGTGCACCCTCTGAGATCATCTGGGGGAGCCTTTTTGGAGGTTCCCCGGGCAAGGTGTGTGGCCACCGATGTTAGATCTTTTTTGGTGGCTGCCCCTATGCTGTGGAATTCGCTCCCGGAGGAGGCTCAGTTGGCCCCCACTCTCCTGCCATTTCGATGTTTATGTAAGACCTGGATGTTTCGTCAGGCTTTCGGCGAGGGGGGGTAGTGGGGGTAGGGGGGGTTCTTGTTCTTTCCCTGCATATATGATAAATGTTTAACTTTTTTAATTGTTTTATTGTTTTATCTTTGTTGTTTGCTGCCCCGGGCTGCCCTGTGGGCAGTAGGGGCAGGATAGAACATTTTTATAAATAAATAAATAAATAAATTGTAGGGACCAGGGGACAAAGCCACACAGAAACTCACAATGGGCATTTGGATGCTAGAAAGAAACTTTCTGGGTGGGTGCTCAGGAGCCTAGGACTAGACAAAGGCTCACAATGAGCACTGAATGAGGTCTTTCCTGACAGGAAGAAGGATATTTTGGGGTATGCAAACATCAGACTGGATGAAGGGGCAGGAGAATCAGATACATTGGTATCCTCTTATTTCGTGGGGGTTTTTTTTACTGAAAGGGTCAAGGGCAGACTATTAACCAGGGTACGGTGCTCAGCAAGAGGATTCTATCTCTGGAGGTTACACAAAAGGGGGAGTCGCCTGGTATTTCAACTGCTCCATATCTTTTAAGTATCGGCTCCTCCTGTTTCTTTCTTAGGCTGGGTGTTTTGCATGAGGCTCGTCTTCTGAAGGGAATTTCTATGAAGCCAACTTGACCTATTTTTCCTCTCCTTCTGCCTTTCTACGCGGGTTCCCCACGCTTTTTCCTCTATGCTCCTTCTGAGTGAGAGGGGGGTAGGCTGTTTGACGTATGTGTAACAATAAGTTTCTTTCCAGGCATCAATGGTGCCCAAACAGGCTGGGTTGATTCGGGCACTCCAAATTCATCCGGGGTGCCCCAGTCTTCGGATGCCTGGTTACAGCTCTAGTATGTGCTTTTCAACAGCAGGAGTGACAGCGTGACTGACAGGCAAACACAGAACCTAAAGAATTAGCTCTCGTCTCCCTGTAGAAAGGACTTTCCATACTTTTTCTTATACTTACCTAGAGAATCTACCAACTGAATTAACCTCTTTTCTTCCTACACAAACGACTTTGTTTCACCAAAAGACTGATTAGAATTCACTCTCTCATAAAGGACTTCCTTGAATGAATACTACGTATTTTCACTGAATTGTTTCTTGGTTCAATTCCCCCCCCCCCCTTTTCATTTTTCTTTTCTCTTCAACCCAGTTCCACAAAAACTGACCTGTGAACTTCAGTGACAGAAACATATTAACATCTTTAAGTCTCCAAGTCTGTCTCTTTCAACACAACAGAGCCATAATCTACTTCCAGAATGATACAGTTATTATTTGTGGAAAGTGGTGTGTGTCAGGAGAGAATAACATGAAAACAATGTACTCGTGTTGCCAGCATTTTCCAAAGGTATTTCTAAAAGTGGGACCTTGCCCTATAAGGTTTTCAGGATCTGGTCTCTAAACACCATGCCACTCAGATTTTCTTCCTCAGGTCTGATCTATTTACATTCCAGAGTCCCAAAACAACTTAAAGCAACATGCCACTTCCTTTATGCATGCCCCCCTTTCTCTTGGATCTCAGCCACAGACCTCCTCAGAGAGACTACTCCAACCCTGGGGTTTGCAGCTTCCATCTCTTTTTGTTTGCAAATGTACTGAGATCACCCACGAATGCTGATAAATAGTCCCATGAGGAAGTAACAAATGAAATAATGGGCATTTTTACACACACATTAAAGTTCCAGATTTTTCAGTCTTCTGGGTTTACAAGTCCATAGGTAAGTTCCGGATTCATTTCACACACACACACACACACACACACACACACACACACACACACACTGCCCTGAGGCAGCTCATGGATGCATTCTTCACACGAACACTGCCCTGAGGCAGTCTCAAGTAGCCACAGCTGTAGTTGTGACAGGCTGCCATGGAAACCAAGTGACCACAGCTGCCTGGAGCAAAGCAGTTTACCAGGAGAACTTTATACACACAAATGTTCTGGGAGAAGTTCTATGCAGAAATTCAAAGATCTGGATGTTTAAGATCTGGGTGAGTGATTTAGACACACAGAAAGTTCAGGATGTAATGGCAAACATCCAGGAGAAATGTGTGTGTAAAAACACCCAATATGAACAAAGAGAATGAACAGATGAAGAATCTGATATATCTAAATTAGAAGATATACAAATATTTTGGTGATGAATACTTATTCAGGTATTCAGTGGACTATCTGAATATACAAATAATATCTGCAAATAAAAAATATGCCATACATTTCACCCCTATTTAGCACTAGTGAAATCATACAACTAGAAGGGAACTGAAGAGTCATCAAGTCTAGCTCCCTACCATTCGATCTGCCATACTAAACCACTTCAGAAATATTCTTGTCCAGCATCTTCCTAAAAGCCTCCAGTGATGGAGAATTGACAATTTATCTAAGTAGCCTGTTGTAATATCTGACTGACAATAACAGCTGTATATATAACAGGCAGGAACAGATTATTAATTATTATTAATTATTATTATTATTATTATTATTACATTTTCATTTTAAAATGTTATTATCCTAGCCCCTCCTGCCTCAGGCAGCTTGGCGCGACTCACATCATACAAAATATAAAAACACTTAAAACAACTTTTAAAAACTTTAAAAGGAGTTACAAAATAACCACCCCCACCCACCCCACTCAAACCCAACCCCGCACCCATCACCCATCTCCCTCGCCAAACGTCTGGTGGAACAGTCAGGTCTTACAACTTCATCAAAACGAGGGGAGGCCAGGGGCCAGATGGGTCCCCACTGCCAGGAAATTCCACCAGCACGGTGTGACCACCGAGAATGCCCTCTCCTGTGTGGCCCCCCGGAAGACTTGGGGGACCTCGAGCAAGGTGCTACCGGATGACTGGAGGGGCCGATCCAAAGCCCAGGGGGGTGAGGCGGTCCCGCAGATAATCTAACATGGTCTTAAATTAATCTAAGATAGTCAACTCATCCAATCAGTCTTCAGCCATGAAACTATTTACCCATTAATAGTAAAGGGGTGTGCATGTCATTTTCATTATATCAATACCAATAACAAAAACAAAATTCATTATATCAATAACAAAAATGAGAAAAAAAATAACAAAATCAATAATGATAATTAAAGCCATTACAGATTTCGTTATTACCTAGAAGCCTGGCAGGTATTTTTTGGAGGGAAATGTGGTGAGGGAAGGAGTGGAGGGAGCAGATATCTTCGAGCCACAGAACTGGGTCTGTGATGGGAGGGGAAGGACCTGATGGATGTAATCACTGACCAATGAACAGTACAAGCAGATCCTAGGCAGTTGAATCAGTGGTGGCCCCTCCCTCAGAGCATTGGGGCAGACGCCCCCCCCCAAGCCACTAAGGGGTTCCCCCACCCCATGCTTGCTGAGGAGCCAGGCTGCTCCTCAGCAGATCCAGTGGCAGTGCTGAGTCCTCTGAAGGCTTTGTTTACATTTTAATTCTCCGCTCCCAGATGCCTGCAGAGCTGATGAGTCATAGCTCTGGCAGACAGACATAAACAAACAGTTGATATGTAAACAAAGCCTGCAGGGGAAAACCTGCGGGCCCCACTTGTGTGTCACTTTGCAAGGGGAAGAGGGGTAGGGGACAAACATCTTCCTCCTGCTGTTCCTCTCTCCCTCTAGCTTTCCACTCACTGGACAGAGAGTTAGTGGGAGGTGGGACTTAGATGACCTCCGCAAGCCCCTTGGGATCATGCACTGTGGGAGGGACTGGGGGAGGTGCCATGGGTTCCTTGGTTGGGTTCCTATGGAGGAAACCTGCCAATCAGCAAGGTCTGGGGGACATGTCAGGGCATCTTTTATAAATGCTTTGGCCACCCCATAGCTCTTCTTTCTCCACCTGGCACTTCCCCTACTAAAGAGTGGGAAGAAGGAGAGAAAGAGAACGTAAGAACATAAGAAGTGCCATACTGGGTCAGACCAATGCTCCATCTACCCCAGCATCCTGTCTTTGACAGTGGCGAATCACGGTGGCTTGGAAGAAGCACCCAACAGGCCGCAATGGGGGATCCATTCCCTGTTGTTTTCCCCCAGCTCTCGTCATGTTCCCCGATCCTGTCTGGCTAATAGCTGCTAATGGATCTATCTTCCAGAAACTTGTCCAAGCCTCTTTTAAACTCAGCTATAGTACTGGCCCTTACCACAGCCTCTGGCAGTACATCCACAACCCAATTATACGCTGAGTAAAAAATATCTTTTTTTAATTTGTTTTAAACTTGCCACCTATGAGTTTCATGGAGTGTCCCCTAGTTCTAGTACTAACTGAGAGGGTAAATAACTGCTCCTTGTTTATTAGTTCCACACCACTCATGATTTTATAGATCTCTACCATATCTCCTCTCAGTCGCCTCTTCTCCAAGCTGAAGAGCCCAACCTACCAAGCCTCTCCTCAGACGAGAGTCCTTCCATGCCCGTGATAATTTTTGTTGCCTTTCTCTGTACCTTTTCTAGTTCAGCTATGTCTTTTTTGAGATGGGACGACCAGAACTGCACACAATATTCCAGGTGCAGTCACAACATTGATTTGTATAGAGGCATTATGACATCTTCGGTTTTCTTCTCTATCCCCTTCTGAATAATTCCTAACATTCTGTTTGATTTTCTCAAAGCTGCTGCACACTGCGCTATGGAATTCATTGTATTGTCCACAACCACCCCCAGATCCTTTTCTTGAGTGGTAACTCCTAGCTTAGTACCCTACCCAGCATTGTGTACGCATGGTTTGGATTATTTTTTCCTATGTGCATTACTTTGCACTCATCCACATTAAATCTCATTTGCCATTTAGCTGCCCAGGCACCCAGTTTCATAAGATCCCGTTGCAGTTCTTCACAGTCTGCACGTGTTTCAACTACCTTGAATAAGTTGGTGTCGTCTGCAGATTTGATCACCTCACTCTTAATGTCCATTTCCAAATCATTAATAAATACATTAAATAGCACCGGTCCCAATACAGATCCCTGAGGCACACCACTTTTTACATCTCTCCATTGTGAAAACTGACCATTTAGTCCTACACTTTGCTTTCTATCTTTTAACCAGTTTCTGATCCATAGTAAGACACTAC
>QEPC01001705.1:18414-29408 GCA_003113815.1 Sphenodon punctatus | reverse complement strand
ATTATTATTATTATTATTAACATTTATATAGTGCCAGTCATGTGACCTGGTGCTGTACAGAACATCAAAATAGGCACGGCCTTGGCCTGTGGCTTACAATCTAAAAGGCAAGGAGGGGGAGACAGGGAGAGGGGACAGTGGGAGAGACAGGGGAGAAGACAGACAAACGTTCAAGCGGATGCGAAGACTCAGGTGCATGTGCTTGGCTTGGTTACAATCAGGTTGTGGCCGTCTGCAAAGGAGGGCAGACAGTAGGTATATGGGAATGTCTAGCAGGGATTGGGAAAGGCGGCAAGGAAAAGGTGGGTCTTGAGGAGGAATTTGAAGGATCGGAGGGAGGGGTCAAGACGGATGTGGGCAGGGAGGGAATTCCAGGCATGGGGGGCAGTGAGGGAGAAGGGTCGAAAGCGATTAGCTGAGCAGGAGAAATGAGGGAGAGCGAGGGAGGGGACAGAGGAAGAGCATAGAGCACGTGCAGGAGTGTGTTGGGAGATTAGGTCCAAGAGGTAAGGGGGAGCTTGGTTGTGGAATGTGTCATGTGTCATGTGAGGTCCGCAACTTTTGCACCAGGCAGAAAAGTTACCATGCGGTACTCACAACCACCAGCAACCCAACTATCTACATTCCTAATAATTAAGGATGTGCAAACGTGGTTCAGGGATTCAGCATTTGACCTGAACTTGGGGAGTTTGACCCGTTCGTGAACACTCTGATCCCAAACTGCCCCCCTACCAAACCGGCCGAACAAAGTTCCAGTTCCGAACCCATTTAGGTGGGGGGCGGGGGAAAGGGGGGAACCCAGTTTTCCCTCCCCCCTCCAGGCTGCACGGGTGAAGGGGCGGTGCATCTCACCTCCCCCCACACCCTACCCAGCCTCATAAAAAAAAAATTAAACTCCCACCCCATTGATCACCCTACCTGGTGGTGCCGGGGCTCCGACCCCGGGTTTGGCAGTGGTGGCGGCAGCGGGTCCAGTGGCACTTCAGAGCACTTCAGGCCTCTACTAGGCTTTCCGGGTCACAGGACAGGTCACATGACCTGGAAGGCCTAGTGGGGGGGGCATTCCCGAACGGACCCAACACCGAACCCCCCCGGTGTTCGCACATCCCTACTAATAATCAAATCCCCAGCGATCCTCACTCCTCCTTGATCCTTCTACACATAGTTTACCGGAGGGAAGGGGGAACAGAGAGAGAGATCCCTCTCCCTTTTTTACAAGAGGGGAGGGGCCGGGAACTTGTTTGGAGTCCATGACCTCATCGTTTAGAGGAAGAAACAACAGATGATGGCTATTAGAGTCAGGCAAATCCCCTGCCCTGATCTCTTGTACATTGTTTGTTTGCTTGTGTTTTCTTTTGTCCTCCCCCCCCACCCCCGCTACCCTGGGCATGCATTACAAGCAGGGGTAATTACAAAATTTGTGAGCCCAGTTGGAAGGGCTGTGCTGCCCCGCCTCCTGTTCTTTAAAATATTTTCTTGGGCCTTACTGTTTTTCACCATGTGTGAGAGCCTGTCACCCTAATTGTCTGTTTTCTGTTTGCTTTGCAGGTTTTTTTGTTTGTTTTTAGAGGGCTTGGATGGAAGGGTTTCTATTTTTGCTGAAATGTTCATTACATTTAAAATGGCCCCTTTGCTGTGACAGTTTCAAGGCTTTTCCGCTGCAAGAAGGCCACCATACCAACGTTGGTTCACTAATGGATCTTTTTTGCACAAATTTTCCCTCTCTGGTTGCAGCAGATGCCTTCTGCATTGGAAGTTTGGTTTACACAGAAGTGTGTAGCATGTTTAGGGGTGTTCATGTTATTTTCATTATTACGATAACGATAATGAAAATTATAATTTTCGTTTTCATTATTGCAATAATGAAAACGACAACCAAGAATAATGATGACAATGGCAACGACAACCAAGAATACCAATAATGGTAACGATAACCATATTGCTTAAGAAAACGATAACAAAAATGATAATGAGAAACAAAAATGACAATGTTATTATCATTGTAATTATTAGTGCTGTGGCAGTTGGGTTTTGGAGGGAAAATGTGGAGAGGGGAGGAGGGAGAAAACATCTTGGAGTCTTAACAGTGTTGACCCCTTGAACTGTGCCTGTGTTGGGAGGGGCGAGCAGCTTAGCAGTATCTGATGGATGTATTGCTGGCCAATGAGCAGCACAAGCAGACCCCAGAAGTTTCTAGGGATGTGCAAATGTGGTTTGGATGTTCGGAGTGCAGGCTAAACTTGGCCTGTTCAGATAACCAAACTGAACGGTCAAACCGAACGATCGAACGGTCGAACAGTTCGGAAAAGATCGGATGAGTTCAGATAGTTCGGGGACGGGAAAAACTTGACTTTGGGCAGGAAAAATGTATCTGGAAGGGGAGGCAGCTGAGGAGCAGACTTCCTGGCACCAGGGGCGAAGACCAGGGGTGGTTTCAGGGCCAAACGATACCGATACCAATTTTTTTTTCAATTTCGGTATCGGTATTGATAGTGCTATTTTCAGATGTTTGGTCGGATTCGGCCCAACCAAACTCTGCAGAGCCGAACAACCGAATCTGAACTCGGGTTTCGAAACGAACGACCGAACGTCTGAAAATCCAAAATGCGTTCTTTTCGCACATCCCTAGCAGTCTCATTGCACTCTGTGGTTGCTCAATGCCTGCTGCCTCCCACAACCAATCAGGGGGGCTCTGGGGGAGGGCAGTGCAACCCTTTATAATTGGAGGGCCAGGTTTTTTCTCTCCATTCTGTGAGAGCTCTGCTTGTCAGGTTGCATTTACAGAACTGTGGTTTTGCACACAAAAAATCCTCCCTAGCCTAGTAGCCCTCATTGTATTACCACCAGTACATTTCCTTCCTCATACCACCAATGCCTTTCCTTCCTCATACATTTTACCTCCTCCCTTTCCCTGCCCTTATCCCCCCTGTAAATTATATAGAGATAGGTAGTATAGATTAGATATAGACATATATTATAGACATATGGATTACATTAGAATAGTTATATAGATAATTGATTAGATAATAGATAGTTTTCCTTTTCCCGTTCCCTGTCTCCCTTAGATTTAGATAGATATTAGTTGTGCATGGGAATCAATAACGATACCGATACCAAAAATAAAATCTTCATTTGAAACAGTACTGATATCGATATCGATATCAATAACGAATATTGAAAGTGCTAACAAAAACAATAACAAAAATGATAACAAAAACGATAACAAAAATGAAAACAAAAACGATAACAAAAACAAAAACAAAAATGACATTATCATTAATAATAATAACGAAAATGACATTTTTGAATAATGAAAACAAAAATGAAAAATGAAAATGACATGGGGGCCTGGTGCACACCCCTAGTTCTGGGGGACAAGTGGAACTTCATGCTTCTGCTTTTGTGGCATGCTAAAGACTTAACATAATATTGTTGGCTTGAGAGGGTCTGCTTTGCTTGCTCTGTGTTTACATGTGCACTGCTCGGGTTTCCCCTCCTGTCCCAAGCCCCAAACATGTGCATAGGTGGTGGCCATTTTGTGGAGGCCCTCACTAGCCATGGCTACTCTTGGTTAAAATGGCCCCTTTGTTGTTTTACACCTAAACTGTCTGCTTTCCATTTTTTTGCTGGGGGGACCAGAGGGCTTGAATTGAAGGGTTTCTAATCTTTGCTGGAATGCTCACTGCATTTAAAATGGCCCCTTTGCAGTGCCAGTGTCAAGGTTTTTCTGCTGCAAGAAGGCCACCATGCCACATGTTGGTTTATTAATGGCTAGTCTTTGCATTTTACATTGCAACAGAACTGTGTAGCATGGTTTGGGGCCAGGGGACAAGTGCTGCATTTGTGGTTTGCTAAGGACTTCACATAATATTGGTTGATTTCAGAAGTGACGTGGTGAATGGCCACCACAGTCAACCTCAGTCAAACGCGGGGGGTGGTGAAAGCGCCGTGCATGTCTGTTTGCTCGCATCCAAATGTTCACCACAGTCAAACACGGCCTGAGGTGAAGCTAACCACGCTTTGTGAGGTCAGGGCGGGAGGAGGTCCAGAAGTGTGGTGAATGGTCACCATGGCAGGGGTGAATGAAAAGTAACTTCTGAACGGAAACCCACAACCGCGGAGGAAGGAAGTGACCCCAGCCGTGGTGCATTCTGGGGCTCTTACCGTGGTCCACGTCTCCACTGCATGTTTGTTGTGTTCCCTCGGCCCATGTTCTCTCTGATTGCCCCCGGGCAGTGGTCACAAACCTGTCACTTCTGCTGGGGCCACACGTGTCACCACAGCCCGTGGTGAATCTGTTCACACCGGGGTGGGATTCACTGTGGTGAATTGGAATGCGTCACTTCTGAAATCACCCATTTTTAGCTTAAGATGGTTTCCTTTGCTCACTCTGTGTTTGCATGCACACTGGTGGCTCCATCTACCATTGGCTAGGCTCAGTCTACCATTGGCTTCGCATACTGTTGGCCTGGCCCCTCCCACTTCTGGCCTTGCCCTGAGCCCCACCAGCCTTGAAACCCACCAGCTATCACTGAGTTGAATGGCACCCTGAGATTGCTCAATGCCTCCTGCCTCCCAGAACCAATCATGGGGACTCTGGGGGAGAGCACTGTGACCCTTTATACTGCAGAACTGGGCTTCTTGACTCTGGTTCTGTGTTAGCTATTGCAATAACAAAAATGACCAAAAAAATTACAAAATCAATAACTATAAAGAAAGTCATTATTGATTTTGTTATTGCCTATCAGCCTAGCAGGTGTTTTTTTGTTCAGAAATGTGGCATGGGAAGGAGGGAACAGACATTTCTGAAAACAGAAAAAGTGTTGAACTCTTGAACTGGGCCTGTGATGGGAGGGGAAGGACCTGATTGATGTAATCGCCTGCCAATGAGCAGCCAAAGCAGGTCCCAGGAAATTGAATGGCACCCTGTGATTGCTCAATGACTCCTGTCTCCCAGAACCAATTGGGGGACCTCTGGGGAGGGCACTGCAATCCTTTATACTGCAGTGCTGGGCTGCTTGACTCTAGTTCTGTGTTAGCTATTGCTCTGTCATGGTGCATTTGCAGAATCTGCTGGTGCTTACACTAAAAATTCTCCCATATATATATCCCTACCACCTTACAGTTCCAATCCTTATTCCTTACCCTTACATTTTACCTTTTCCCTTCCCCTATCTGTCTCCCCCTATACATACACATATATAGCGATAGATATAGGTAGTATAGTTTAGATATATAGTAGATGATAGATATAGAATAGAGACAGATTAGAGATAGTGGATATACTTCTGAGTTTCTTTTTCCCTTCCCCTATCAGTCTCCCCCTGTCCATATATTATATAGATATAAATATATAAAAATAGATATTGTGGGTATACCAATACCAATAATGCTACCAAAACCAAAATCTTAGTTTCAATTGGGTACCAATACCAATAGCGACAACGATAACGAAAAACAACATTTTGTTATTAACAAAAAATGTATATGACACATTTTAAAAATGTGTCACATCTGCCTCGCCCCCTCCCTTCGTACCTTCAAATGCCTCCTCAAGACCCACCTCTTCCATTCTGCCCTCCCCGACTCCTTGCTCCCATCACCTAATTCCTGTTGATACCCTCCATCCAGTACAATCTGTTACCTAAGGTCTGTGTACTCATATCCACACCACATGGACCAACCAGCCATCATTCTTGATGTAACCAAGCCAAGTGCATGAACCTGGGGCCTCACATCCTCGTGAATGTCACACTCCCTGTCTCTCCCTCTGTTCCCCTTTCTTCATCTCCCACCCACACCCCAGTCTCTCAGATTATAAGCCCTAGGGCAGGGACTGTGTCTATTCCATTTCTTTGTAAAGCATCAGGTACATTGCTTGCGCTATATAAATGTTTGCTAATAATAATAAATAATAATAAAATGATAAAGAAAAATGACATGGGGCCCAGGTGCAGACCCCTAGAATTGTCCCATTGCAAGGAGTGCATTGATTCCTATGGGACAATTCATGAAATCATAAGGTTGGAAGGACCACAAAGGTCATCCTATCCATCTCCCTACTCTGAGGTAGAGTAGGATAAGTAATTTTAAGGTTCCATCTTAAATCTATATTTTGTGATTCTCCTTCACGTCTGCTGTTGTTATTAAACTTTCCACTTGTTGTGTGAACACTTTCTAGTCAACATAGTGGTCAACCCTCTGCTGGGGGTGGGTTGCTGGGATCACATTACACAGGTGCTACCAAATCTGCACGAACTTCCAATAGTGTTCTGGGCAAAATTCAGAATGTTGGTTGTGACCTGTAAAGCACTAATCAGCTTTGGCCCAACATTTCTAAAATACTATTTCCTCTTCTACGTTCCATCACAACCTCTAAGGTCAGCCTTGGGTGCCCTCTTTCAAGTTCCATCATTGGACCATGTTAGTATGGCATGGGCACACAACTCTTAAACTCCCTTCCCCTGAAGGTTCTGCATAGCCTGAGCCTGAGCATCTTCTGGAGGCAATGTAAAAATCTATTCATTTGGCCAGACATTTGGTAGGAGGGGATAGGGTTTGAAGATTCATTTTAATTGGACTTTTGTAATTTTACGTAGTTTTCTTTTTATTGGGTTTTTATATGTGGTTATTTTATGTTGTTACCAGCCCTGAGCCTTTAGAAAAATGTGGCCTAGAAATGAATGAATGAATTAATGAATGAATGGAGATGGAGCCAGGAGCATTCTTGGAACGCCTGATGCCTTTATTTTGGAATCACCCTCTATAGAGGTTTATTCAGCTCCATTAGTTATTTAGCAATGAAATGCTGAAGGAGAGAATTGCTTGGGGAAAAGGGAGGAAACACAAAAGCTAAACATAGTCCTACTCGGAAGCAATACAGGCTGCTGTATAGTGCAAATGGGGCACATGAGAGCTCAGGCTTAATTAAAACATAATATTCCCTTTACACTGACTACAATTAAAAAGGTTTGCGAAAGAAAGCACAAAGACAAAATGCCTTCCTAAGACTGATAGCAAGAATGTTTGTGCCTATTGCACTGGAGAAGCAGTTCATCCTTACATCAAGATTTCCAATCCACCTCTCTCAAAACTTCCATGTGGGCAAAGCCAGTAACTGCAAGATGTTATTGGCTATGTGAATGCTAGCTGTAAAGGTGAAAGTTTTCTAGGTATTTATAAGAAATATTATTCGTGGACGCTTTACTCTGGTACTACCACTTTTTTTAGGGCTGAAACAAATGTATATTTTTGTATTCACAAAGATTGTTTACATTTTCAGAATGGCAAATGAATAATAGCTCAATTAGAGCTGAAATGAATACCTGAAAAAATGGGTCACCTTTCCAATGAGTTTGCTGGCCCCTAGGAAGAGGCAGGGAAGTGGGTGGGTGGGGTTTTTCTGTCCCCTGCCCACCTTACCCTCTGTCCTTGGTCCTGACCCCCTTCCCGCTCTACCCAAGTACTAAGTATTCACCAAGTTACTGGGGAGCGGTTCAAAAACTCAGGCCCAATCCTCAGAAACTCAGAAATGCTCGAGAATATTGAATGTTTTAGTCGTCAGTGTAACCCTAGTTGGTCCCCAGTGTGAGAGGTGAAGACAAAAAGTTAGGGATGGGCGAACGCGGTTAGGATATTCAGAGTTCAGACCGAACTCGGTCTGTTCAGTCGACTGAACCGAACTTCTGAACTGAACTCGAATTTCAAACCGAACCGAATCGAATTTCTGAACTCCGTTCTGTTCGCTGATCCCTAGTGGCAACACATACCACAAAACCTGGTTTTGAATGGTCGAACTTGGTTCGGAATTTCGGAATTTGACCGAACTTGGTCTGTTCGGTCGACCGAACCGAACTTCCGAACCAAACTTGAATTTCAAACCGAATTGAACTGAATTTCCGAACTCGAATTTCAAACCAAACTGAACCGAACCGAATTTCCAAACTCCATTCTGTTCACCCATCCCTACAAAAAGTCATTCAGATGGTAGCTTTTATTGTACCAACTTGCACTTTTGAAAGTATGCAAGCACTCAGGCTGCATACGGCCCTTCTTCAGGCATGTAAAAAGTGAAGAAGGGCACTCTGTGGCTCAAAAGTAGGATTTGGTTCAATAAATGTATTTTCTCAACTATTAGTTATCAAATAAAGTAACAACAGCTACTGAAGTGTTATTTCCAAGGACTGGATTTATAGCAGAATAAAGCCTTTTAAAAAAGAAAAAGAAATTAAATTCAGGCATATGCATGCACTAGCATCCCTCATCTTGGTATTCCATTTTTAGTGGGAAGCATATTGAATGTTCACACTTCAACAAGAACATACCATAGCCAGCCCACAAGCTAGCAGTGGGAGGTACTGGGAACACAACTTGGCAGTCATAGCCCAATGATGGTTGCTCAAGTGTAACTTCCATTGTCTTTAAACAGAGAATCTATCATTAATATTATTTTAATTTTGGGGGGGGGGCAGTATTAAAGTATTATCGAAAAGAGTCTTCGGGGAAGCTTTAATGAATATGAAAAACACAGAGGGGACAAGGAGAGGGAACTGACAATCATATATGCCACTGAAGGAGCAGTTAAATAAAAATGATAAATGACCTTATCACGGCAATGGAGGGAGTGCCTGTGGCGAAGTGCTGCAGGCAAGTTGTTGCAGTAGCAGACCCAGAGCAAATCACCGCTTCACCATGTGTTCACCTGCGGCCAGCCCTGAAAGGGTTAAATAGGGAATCCAGAGATCAGAGATCACATGACCAAGCCGTGTTCAGGTCACATGACCTGACTGGGACTATACCGCACCAGGGACAGTGAAGGGGAGGCCCTATTCTATCTTCTGCACCTGGGCCCATCCCAGCCTAGCTCCGTCCCAAGGGAAGCCATGGGCTCTGTGTGGCAGGGGAGTTGCAGGGGAAGCAAGCCATTCTGCCATGGCCCCAAGATGGTCAGAGGAAGCTATTCTGCCCCAGGGAGCAGTAGGGATGGGCAAACATATCACGGTTCAGGTTCGGCCATTCGGTTTGGTTCCGTTCGGTTCAGATGTTCGGTTCGTTCGCCAAGTTTGGGTTCAGCTGTTCAGTTCCGTTCAGCCTTGTGGGGGGCTCTGGCACGAGCAGCACCCCCACCCAAACATGTGCCAGGCAGGCAAGAGTCTCCACTCTCCAGTTGCCATCCCATTCCCTACGCACCTCCAAATAAGGGCAGGGTCTTTCCAGACAGGGTCACATCTCCCGTTGCCATCCCTAGCACCCCAAGGAGGGCAGGGTTTGCACATGGAAGCCAGGGTCACATCTCCAGTTGCCATCGCTACTAGCACCCCAAGGAGGGCAGGATTTACACGTGCCAGTCAGGGCCTTTCTAGTTGCAATCCCTAGCATCCCCTAGCACCCCAAGGAGAGCAGGGTTTGCACGTGCCTGCCAGGGTCTCTGCATTGCCATCCCAAGCACCCCAGGAAGGGCAGGATTTGCATGTGCCAGCCAGGGCCTTCCTAGTTGCAACCCCTAGCACCCCAGGAAGGGCAGGATTTGCACATGACAGCCAGGGTCTCTCCATTGCCATCCCAAGCACCCCAGGGAGGGCAGGATTTGCACGTGCCAGACAATGCATTCCTAGTTGCAATCCCTAGCACCCCCAAAGAGGAAGGACTAGAGGCATCATCATAAATGCATGACATTACTTTGGTGTTCTTAATGTGTTCCCATTTCAGAGAGGAATCGGATGCCGTCCCCAGCGCTGGTGCCACTGACAGGCCAAGGAGGACCCCTAGGCCAAGGTCGGCAGTGACACCCTCAGACATTCGGCAGTTAAGTCAGATGTCTGCAGGTTTTATGACAAGGGCGACAGAGTCGCCACATGCAAGGTAAGGCACGGGTACTGGAACAACAGGGAATGAATTGCCCTATGACCTGTTAGGAACAGAAGTCCCCTGAAGAGAGATATTGGCCACCCAGTCCACCCACTTGTGGAGACAGAATGCAGGCAGGGCTTGAAAGACCATTGGTCTGACAATGTATGGCACTTCTTATGCTCCTATCTTTTTATGCTCTTTTTAGTTCTGCAAGAAAAGATCCCGGCTTCAGAGGGAGGGGACCACATCAGGGCTCATCGCCCACATCGAAAAGCAGCATGGCCTGAGAGTGAGGTGGCAGGTGGAGGACTCTGGTGTGGCCATGGAGTCTCAGCCCCAGCTCCAGAAGAAGGGGGGGAAGGCAATCCAAAAATGACACCATGTAAGCCCTCCCCCCACTCCAGCCCCGATGTGGAGACCCCCGGGCCCCGGGAGAATGCTGAGGCCAAGGCCTTTTGGGACAAGTTGGAGAGGCCCACCCAGGACTTTGTAGCCAGCCTGTAGGTGACAGCAGCCACCATGGAGAAATGCCTGGTGGAACAGTTCCAGGCGGTACAGGTGGAGAGGAAGAAGGTGGAGGTGTATGGCCAGTACGTCTCCGCCGAGATGGAAATGTACCACCAGGTGCTCTGTAGGGATGGGCGAACGCAGTTCGGAAGTTTGGAGTTCGGACCGAACTCGAACAGTTCGGTCGACCGAACGGAACGTTCGAACCGAACTCGAATTTGGAAGTTTGGAGTTTGAACTGAACTCAAACAGTTCAGTCAACTGAACTGATCGTTCAAACCAAACGCGAATTCGAACGTTTGGTTCGGATGCGTTTGGTGAGTTCGGAATTGAATTTCCATTGGTTTCAATGGAAAACACATTATCGGCTGTAACCTTTTTGTTTTTTAAGCTATATGGCTGAAATTTGGATTCCCTATACCTGGAATAGAACTCATTATCTGCACTAAATTTCAAAACAATTGGATAAAGGAATCCGATATTAGAAGCAGTTGAAGTATTGTATTTTGAAATATTCTACATATACATTCTTAGCTGTAACTTCTTTGCCTCACATCTAATGTAGGTGAAACTTATTAAGTTTATAGCCCTTTCCATAATAACTATCTTTGCCAAATTTCAGAAGGATTGGACAAAAT
>QEPC01001705.1:1765-18314 GCA_003113815.1 Sphenodon punctatus | reverse complement strand
TAATAACACACACACACAAAATACAATAAAAGTTCAATAAAACAAGTTAAAAATCCCCACCCTCACCCAAGAAAGCCACCCACCCCAAACTCCTATCCTCGCCTGCCAAATTCTTTGCCAAAAAGAAAAGTTTTATACTGCCTGCAGAATATTCTCAGGCTCTGATGGACCTCTGGGGGAAGGGAGTTCCATAATTCTGGGGCAGAGAATGCCTCTCTGTGGACCCCTGTTTTATGGACAAGATTGGATGGTGGTACCCACAGGAGAGTACTCCCAGTCAACCGCAGTGGTTGCAGTGGAGCATGGAAGGAAAGGCACTATTTCAGATATGTGAGGCCCAGGCTGTTTAGGACTTTAAACCTCAAAACCAGCCCCTTGTATTGTGATCAGAAAGCTATAGGTCACCAGTGCAGACTATAAAGCACAGGTGTAATGTGCTCACACAGCAACGCTCCCCAGAAAGAGACAGAGTCGGGCCACTGCATTCTGCACCAGCTGCAGCTTCCAAACAATCATCAAGGGTAGCCCCACATAGAATGTGTTGTGGTAATTTAGCCTTGAGGCTGGATTATTTATAGCTGGTTAATGCTGCAAGCTATACTGCAAGAGGAAGTAACTAAAGACTAACAGGTGATTCTCAGCTCTTAGTTCAGTGTGGTCCTATACACCAATTGCAGTGAATAGCACTGGCACGAAGTGCTAGCACTTCAATAATTGTACCTTTGTATGTCTTGAAGATGACTAATCCAACCTTTAATATTACTTGAAGAGGCAAATTCAAAAACTGAAAAGCCTTGTTTGAAAATAAAAAGAATGTTGGTCAAGGAAATTTCAGTGTTAAAAGCTATCTGTGGAAGGTGCTTCCAATTATTCTAGCATCCGGATGCTTACTAATATTTGAGAGAGACGAGAGATGAAGGAAAGACAATACCTTTTACTGGAGAAACTTTTGTTGATGAGAATATGCCATCTCTCTTATATTTGAGTCCATTTGGCAAATGCACTCTGGACTACAGCTGAAATGAATACCCTAAAAATGGGTAAAGCCTTCGAACATTACCCAAAGCAAAAACGGCAGTTCTGGTAACAGCTGATATCCATTTGTGCTCCATCAGACATCTGTGTTTCTTTGTTTTTATTGGGGTAGGAAGAGTTATTTTTTTCACTTATTATTTAAGGTATTAGTCATTTTCGTTTTTCTGTTACATCTTTGCAGCAATAAGCAGCGCTATTGTGCATGTGCAATTGCTGAAGAACCCAAAGAAACTGAACTTCCTTGGGACTAACTATTCTGGATCTGACACCAACTGTATTCCTAAATTTTGTAGCTCATACATCTTTATGATCGTCACTCCTGGTCCCCAACCACTATACATCACTCCCTCACTATTTTAATTAATTAATTTATTCATTTATTTATTAACATTTTTGCACTGCCCTTCCCCAAAGGCTCAGGGTGACTTACGAAATAACACAAGATACAATAAAAAGACATTCAAATACAACCCCAACCCCCCACAAAAAACCCACCTAATAGCTATCCCTACCCACCAAATGCTTTACTAAAGAAAGGGTTTACATGGCCTCCAAAAGATGCTCAGGCTTGGACTCAGACATACCTCCAAGAAGAGGCAGTTCCACAATATCGGGGCAGCATCCAAGAATGCCCCTCCCCACCGCACATCCCTGTTGTATGGACAAGAGTAGATGATGGAACCCACAGGACCCCTCTGCAAGGACCATGACGGGACATGGCAGAAGATGTGGTCTTTTAGATATCTTCACTAGTCATTTGAAGATAATAAAGCCAGCTGAGTTGTAAAGCAGATATTTTTCAGCTTCTGTGAATGCACTTTAGCCCTGTTATTTCCATCCCTATCAAATTGATTTTTAGCATTAAAAACATGAGAGAGAGAGAGAGAGAGAGAGAGAGAGAGAGAGAGAGAGAGCAAAGTCTCTTCAATAGATTTTAAACAGCCCATTACAGATCTCCTATCAATCACTTATATTGAAATTGTAGACAGAAATGTGGAACAGATGCAAAATGATTGATATTTGCATAAGCAAAGATATTGCTAAACATTATCTGAAATAATTTCACCAAACCACTCTAGAGGAACGAGGGCATTAAATACCAATAGTAAACCACTGTAGTAGAGCATTACTAATTTGCTGCTCCTGTGCAAATGAGTTGAACAAGTAGCTCTACTTGAAAGATGAACCAGAGAATTTGAAGTATCTGCAGCATTAGCAGCAGTGTGCTGAAAATATTAGGCTGGTTGTAGTCAAGATGGATTAGTGATAAAAGGGTGCTAGGATGGCTATCAATAGAAATCTGTCATTGGGCACGAGTATAAGAAAAATGACTGACCTCAGCCCAGTTCAATTTGCTATTTAGGAACCAAAGGAAAAGGAACAGACTATGATAACATCATGCAACCACACAGTCTTGCTACTAAATTCCCTCTCCTGAGCTTGACCTAGTCAATGCCTTATCATCATGTGTATTTCTCCTTTCTAAACTATGTGCCTCATTGTTCTGTGGTGAACACTGTATTCCCAGCACCAGCCTTTTGAATATAGATTAAAGACTCTTACACCACAGCTAAGAAATTGCATAAGAGATTATAGGGGAGAGAGAGAACAGATGTGACAAGCTGCAATTTAGGTGTGGAGAACTTGATTATTCCTATACAGAAAAGATACAAAGCCTACTTCAAATCAGATTGGATTAAGCAGTTATGAACTGCTATTCATTCCCTGCTTCATTTCCCCAAACAAAAGCCCATTTCAGTTATTTTGTTTTGGGATTATTAGTGGTAGTACTGAAATGCAATTATCAAAATACCAAAGTAACTCAAATTTCCAAACCAGCCAAAATAGCCAAACCAAGATGTCCAAATACACAAATATCCCTTGGGTGGTGATTATTTGCATATTCAGCCTGCTATCTAAAAAAAGCCTAATAATATTTGTAAAGATGAAAATGCCTATTCATTTTAGGGATGTGCAGTCAGGGGTGGGTCAAATTTGTTATTATTTCTGATTTCTATTCTGGTTACATGGCCAATTTTTGTGAGGGGTTTTGCATCTCAACATTTTGGGATCTGCTACAGTCAACCATGAAGCAAGCAAACAAGGGGAATGCATCTCTGTGTGAAGGGGTTCAGACCTCTCTGTGTGTCACACACACACACACACACACACACACACACACACATAGTGATCCTACAATACATAGTAAAGGACGCTGGTATCAGCAAGTTCCAGTGTATATCAGCAGGGGAATCTCATGCTCTTGCCCAATCCCATCCAATTCTCTCGGTGCAGTTCTTCTAACTCCAGCTGCATGTGGGAGAAGCAGACCAAGCCTCTGAATCACAAAGGTCTCAAAGATCAAAAGTAAACCTAAATCAAAACACAGTTCACTCCTATAGCTCACCATGGTTCGGGTGAAACTCTCCCCTGACCAGCACATCATACCATAAAACTTGAAAGATATTAAAACTGCTGGACGAATAATTAAAAATATCAAAATAGATAGAGGCACAAAGCGCATTGTCAGAAATCTGAAACCTTAAGGACATTTTGTGTGTTTTGAATACGGAAGCCGAAAAGGGCTTTTTCATGTTTGCATTTTATCCATACCTAAAGGCACAGTCCTAATTCATTGCAGGTCAGGTTTAAATAAGTAACCAGAGCTGTGTTTGTGTGTTCACAGACACATAATGAAATAGGGGTTTGAGGCCACAGCTATGGGTATAAATAAATGTGACGGCTGGTTGACTGGTTGCCACCTGACCCAAGTCACATCAGGCCGCTGTGGCAGATATGGTCAGGCAGCGTAGAATGAATGTGTGTCCCATCGTGCTGCCACCTGTATAGGGGGGGGGGGGGAGGAGGGCAGAATGGACAACATGTGGCTGGTTCTGCCACCACCCTGAACCAGGCGTCCTTCCGCCCATCATGATGGCCAATGATAACCAGCAGACCGCCCCAGAAACAAACATGCAGCCCTGATGTGGCCAACTTTGGTCTGATTGGGTGGAGGCTAGCCTGGGCTGTGATTCCAGAGGATCACAGTCCAGGCTAGCTTCCAACATTCTCCAGAGCAATCTAGGGTGATGATTAGGGATGGACAAACATGGTTCGGAAGTTCGGAGTTCAGCCCAAACTCAGCCTGTTCGGACGACTGAACCGAACTTCCAAACTGAACGTTCGAACGGCCAAACAGTTCGGAAAAGTTCGGATGAGTTCGGTGGTGGGAAAACGTGGCTTTGGGCAGGAAAAACGTGACTGGAAGGGGGAGGCAGATGAGAAGCAGACTTCCTGACACCAGGGGTGGACACTGGGGGGTGGGTGTTTCAGGCCCAAATGATACCGATACTGAAAAAAAATATCGATTTCGGTATCAGTATCGGTATCGATAGCACTATTTTCTGATGTTCGGCTGAGTTCGGCCAAACCGAACACCACTGAACTGAACAGCCGAACCCGAACTCGGGTTTCGAACCGAACGTCTGAACAACCGAACGGCATTCTGTTCGCCCATCCCTAGTGATGATCTCATGTGAAAATGTGGACCTCAGCGAACCACCTTCTTGTCTGTTTTTACCCTATGTGACTGATATCATGTGTAGGAGACTCCATACAGGAATGGTGTAGATAGTCCAGTAGCCTGGCTTGTTGTAGAAAGACCATGATGTTAGAAGGTCTCTCAATGACAGGGCCAGCCCTGCTTTGGCACAGCACAAAGGGAGGAGAAAGCTAATGAAAGTGAGCAACATAGTGGCAAAAAGGAGGCACTAAAGTGAGAATTTGCAATGGGAGAAAAGTGGGGAAGGACAGGAAGGGAGCAGAGCACAAAAGCATCAGGTACTGTGGTATCATATGCAAGGAAAAGCAGGAGGCCTTTGGGCGCCCAGAAGAAGGAGAATGTATGGACTGATGCCCAAACAATTTGTTTATGTTCTGTTTGAAATTGAGACAGATTCAGGCCAGCTCTTACATTTTCTTCAACAGATAACACGTCCTTGACGTGCAAATATTGAAGCTGTATCTCTTTTGATGTCAGGCAGAAAAATACACCAGCTGTACTAGCAGTAACCAATAGCACCAGATTGTCTTATTCACTTCAGTAGACTTGTACAGGTGAGAGTGATGACAACAGTGTTAAATAACCATTGGACTGCGCCCTAAGTGTTGGAACTGCGGTACAGAATTGTAATATTTAGGGTTGTGTGAACGTGGTTTGGAAGTTCGGAGTTCAGACCAAACTCGAATAGTTCAGTCAACCAAACTGAACTTTCGAACCGAACTCCAATTCGGCCAAACTGTTTGGTCAAATCCAATCCAGTTCGGAACGCAAAAAAACCCGTTTTTGAAAGTACGAACTTGGTTCAGAAGTTTGGAATTTGACCAAACTCAAATAGTTCGGTCAACCGAACCGAAGTTTCGAACTGAACTCGGTTTTCGAACCGACCAAACCGAACCGAATTTCTGAACTCGGTTCTGTTCGCACATCCCTAGTAATATTGAATTTACTTCAGGAGGGAAGGGTCTAAGTCACCCTTAAAATGGAGGTTGTCCATCCCCTGCTTAAGAAATCATCTTTGGACACTTGACTTCCCGGCCAGCTATCACCCTGTCTATAAGTCTCCCTTTTTAGGGAAAGTTAGTGAATGGGTGGTTGCCTGAAAGCTCCACGCTCATTTTGATGCTACTGGAATCCTGGACCCATTTCAGTCAGGTTTTCATCTTGGGTATGGCACAGAGACTGCACTTGTGACCTTGATCAATGATCTGCGCCCAGAGAACGATAAGGGAAATTCTACCCTGTTGATTTTGTTAGATCTTTCAGTGGCCTTTGATAAATTGATGACGAGGTGTTGTTGACATGACTGTTGGATCTAACAGGGCTACATGGGGCTGCTCTTGAGTGGTTCTGTTCCTTCCTTTCGGGACGTTCTCAGCAGGAGATGATGGGTAATCACCCAATATTACTAGGGATATTTGCTCAGCGTCTCCTCGTGAACTCCCCTGTGGGGTCCTGCAGGGTTCTATTCTGTTTCGCCTCTCATTCAATGTGTATTTGAGGCCACTGGGCAACGTCATTTGGAGGTTTGGTGTGAAGTGTCATCAATATGCTGATGACACCCAGCTCTTCCTTTCCTCTTTATCAAGCCCAGGTCATCTTGGTGCTTACCCAGTGCTTGGCTGCAGTTGGGGACTGGATAAGGGTGAACTGTTTGAAGCTGAATCCTGACTGGACTGAAGTGATAAATGGTTGGCCGGCTTTGTGACTTGGAGGGGATTGGGACTCCTGTTATTGACGGAATCCAGTCCCCTCTGGTCAATCATGTTTTCAGCCCTGGATCTTCTGGATCCTTCACTTAGTAGTAAAGGAATTTGGCAGTAATAAAGTCCTGGGTGATGGGTACAATCGCTCCACATTTCATCCAAAGCACATTTCATCCATGCTTTCATCACCTTGAGACTAGATTACTGCAATGTCTTCTGCTTGGGGCTGCCCTTGATTACTGTTTGTAAGGTGCAGTTGGTGCAGAATGTAATGGCTTGACTCCTTTTGGGGAGAAGACTCAAGTACATTACACCAGTTCTCTGAAGTCTGTACTGGCTCCCTATAGTCTTCCAGCCCAATTCAAGGTGCTGGTGTTGATCTTTATTATTCATTTATTTAAATTTATCTGTCCTTCCTGCAAATGCTCAAGGTAGTTCACAATCAATAAAACAACAATAATAATTTTTTTAAAATAAAACCTCCCAGCCTACCCCTCAAAACTCCCAACATGCCGATAATCCTACTCAAAACCCCATCCGACCCCTATCCCCACCCACCAAATAAGTTTTCAAATAAAAAGGTTTTAACCTGTCTCTAGAAGATGCCTAGACTTTGGGTGAAGTGAACCTCCTGGGAAAGGGAGTTCCACAAAACTAGGGCAGCAACCAAGAAAGCCGTCCTGCACACCCCTGTTCTATGGACAAGGGTAACAGATGGAACTCTGGGCTCTCCTGGCTGAGCATAGGGGCCACTGTGGGGCATGGAAGAACAAGCGATATTTCAGATATATGGGACCCAGACCATTTAAAGATTTAAAGGTCAAAACCAGCATCTTGAATTGCACCCAGAAAGCTATAGGTAGCCAGTGCAGACTTTGGAGCACCGGTGTAATATGCTCCCGGTGACTTGCCTCAAAAGGAGTTGAGCTGCCGCTGCGTTCTGCACCAGCTGTAGCTTGCTTCCAAACAGTCATCAACTGGCCTCCTCACTAGATGGAGTTGGTGAAAAGCGCACCTGGCCACTGCCGCAACCTGAAGATCCAGGTGCAGCGAACCACTGCTGCTACTACTACTACTAGTGAACCACTACTACTACTAAGTGAAGGATCCAGAAGCTCCAAGGTTGCAAACCTGATTGACTAGAGGGGGCCAGATTCCATCAATAACAGGAGTCCCAATGTAGCACGTGTTGCAGTAATCTAGCCTCAAGGTGATAAAAGCATGGATAACAGTGAGGAGATCAGAATCAGAAAGAAAAGTCCAAAAACCGCCTCACCGGTTGGAGTTGGTGAAAAGCACTCCTGGACACTGCCACCACCTGATGTTCCAGGTGTAGCGAGGGATCCCAAAGCCCTCCAATGCTGAAAACCTGATTGACCAGAGGGATCTTTAAAGTCTTAAATAGCCTGGGCCTCACATATCTGAAGGACCACCTCTCCTAACATGTTCCAGTGCAACTCCTCCAGTCAGCCAGGAGTGCCCTCTTGCAGGTTCCATCTGCTACTCTTGTCTGTAGGACGGGGATGTGCAAGAGGGAATTCTGTCACTACCCCAGTTTTGTGGAACTCCCTCCCCCTAGAGATTCATCTGAACTCAGGGCTAAGCGTCTTCCAGAGGTGGTGCAAAACTTTTTTTGCTTTTGTTGTTTTTAAAAGCATTTGGTGTGGGGATGGGTGTGGAATAGGGACAGGTTGGGAAGTTTGGGGTGGGGTTGAGTGTTGGGAAAAGATTTTTTGAGTAAAGGTGGGGTAGGGTGATGTGGAATTGGATGGGGGGGTAAGAGAAAAGGTTGTTGGGACTTTTCTGTTGTTTTTCATGGTTTTTATGTGCTGTTTTATATGTTTGTAAGTCACCCTGTGCCATTCAGGAAGAGTGGGGTGAAAATCGGAAAAATCAACAAATAAAAATAACCAGAGGTGGCTGGTAGGGGAGGACCAGTGTGATGCTGCCCTCCCTCCCATGGAGCCACCCTTGCCTCTCCCGCAATCCCTTCCCCTCCACCCAACTCACAGCTGAACTGGCAGCGCGTGCACAAAGCCATCTCAGCTGTGAGTCAGCAAGGGGAAGTGATATAGGGAGAGCCATGGGTTGGACCACTTGCTGCCTTTACTGTGCAAGTGCCTGGGGTGGCTCCCCCAGGCACTTTGGGTCATTTGTGCAGTAAAAGCAAGGAGAGGTGTTGGAGGAAGGGGCTGGAGGGGCCTCCTGGTAGTTCCTTCCTAATGCAGAGAACATGCCAATCAAAGCAGACTCCGAGCGGCAATTCAGGCCACCCCAGGCTAACAGCAGCCCAAGCAGATGGGGTTTGTGTGTCTTCCTGGCTGCTTCCAGGAGCCACATCCCCCTTCCCAGAGAGCCATTATGACTGCCGGGCTCTGCATCAGGTGAGTACCCCTCTCCTCCTCTCTCTCTAGCCTTCCCTGCCTCTCCCCACCCTCTGTTTCTATCCCCACCATCCCTGCATTCCCTCCTCCTGCTGCCTTCTCCCCACCCTCCATTTTAGCCTTCCCCTCCATTTTCTACCCCTTCCTCTCCCCCTACTTCCTTCACGACTTCTCCTCCTCTCTGCCTGTTCACCCACCCTCTGTTTCTGCCTCCCTCCCATTTCTACGTCTCTTCTCCCGCCCTGCCTTTCTGCTACCCCCATTACTGTCTCTCTCCCTCCCTGCCTTCCCTAACTCACTCACCCCATTTCTACCCCCCTAACTCTCCCATTCCCAATTCAACTTCTCCCCTCCTCCCTATTCACCCTGTTTCTACCTGTTCCTCCTGTACTTCTCCACTCATTACTATTCCTCCTTTCCTTACTGCTACCCCCCGTTTCTACCTCTCTCCCTCCCTCCCTGTCTACCTACCCTACCCCACATTTCTACCCCTCCCCTCATCCACTACCCACACCCCCATGCCCACTACACCATCCCCCTGCCTGAAAGTCTACAAACTGCCACTGATTTAAACTACCAAAAGTACAGAACACTGTTTATTGCTTCTTTCTTCGAGGGCCACAATCTGACCTCTTTATGGCCTATGTAATTTGGAGTTTGCATTATATAAATGTGAGCTGTTATTTGCAATTCAAAACAGATATTTTGCTTTCCAAATAATCTTATGTACTTTGGGGATGTTCTTATTTATGGCCTCACTGAGGGGATGGGGAGTGGAAAGGGTGGGATAGTATGTGCATTCTTTAAACTGAACAGTTTCCCAACATTTTGTGAGATTCTCCCCCAAGTACTTTAATTTGTACAATATCTTGACCCCGAGGCTCACGCAGACCATACACGCGACAGCTGTTATTACAGCCATATGTAAACTGAAACAATTCCAGAATATTGGCGGGAAAGATAATTATATTATTCTTTTCCTTCTGTTGTACTATGAAACTTCTGTTTTTGGACTACATAAGCTTTTTCATTCTTATAATTTATTTAATAATATTTCTTAGCTTGTTGTTGATGTACAGCATATTTATAGTTTTTTAATTTCTGAATGCTAGAAACACTTTCTTCATTTCTCTCTCCCCCCCGCACCCCCAATTTCCATATTGAATGTTGCGTCTGATGGTGAGCTACATTCAGGCTCATTATTTCTTTAAAAATAAGTGTATACAGGCCACAAAGATGTTGCAGAGCTAGGAACAGCTCATACTACAATGTACTCTTTTAATTGGCCTGATATAGTTGACTGCTCTGCTCTGGACCTTGGAAGCTCAGAGACACATTTAGAAAGTGGTTGTAAACTATGGATCATATTCACTCATTCCATTCTTTACTCAGGGGTAATTTACCCCATGTAAGGCTAAGGGGAGGGAAGAAGCAGGCCCAGATCATGGTTCAATGATATGAATCTATCTCCTATCCTTGAATGCCTTTACTCATCTCTACTTGCTTCCCTGGGATCACTCTTTCAGTATTTGAGGGTAAGAACTGGATCCAGGGGCCAGATCCAGGTACCGGAAGAAGGCCAAATAAAAAAATCCAACTGTTGGTGGTATTTGGCTGATGGATGAGAGTTTCTCCACTCCTACTATACAGGTGCATGAGACTTAAGTCACAGCAGGTAGATCTTAGAGTATTACATACATATTCGTAAGGTGAGGTTACCACTTTTCCTGAGGTATTTTGTCAAATGCAGAATTAGAAATGCTGAAGAGATGGTCAGCCAAATCAAATGCATTCCTTAGATACACTCCATACATCTCCCCCACCACCACCATGTGAGATTACTACTACATTGGGTGTTTTCACACTGATGTGGGACTGCCCACCCCCAGAACTGCTCTGGGCATGCACCCCCACATCCACCTCCTCCCAGCCCCACCAGGATCTGGACAAGATGGACCTGGCAGGTACCCAGGCCCAAGGTCTGTTGGGCAGCACCCCCATACACACCCCATAGGGTTGCAGACTAGAGCATCTGAAATGTTATGGTGTTGCCTGGGACACTGTCCAGCTGGAAACACAGCAACAGCATGGTCAGTACCTCAGGTTTGGCTAGCCTGCTCTACTGGTGGCACTCTAGGATGTTCTGGAGTGCCACCAGTGGGGCTGCCCCAGATCAGGTATAGCTTGCTCTGATTCAAATCTGGAGCACCTTTAGACGACTGGGCCACCTTGGGGTGAACAGCCCAATTTTCTAAAATTACCCATTATCATTGACTGCTGCTGACTCATATGTTTCACAGGGTGCACCCCTGCGATGGGTCCCAGTGGGTGACTGGCTGATGTGTTTCTGGAAGGTCCCCACTCGCCATTCTAGGAGGCCAGCACTACAGATGGGTCGGGGCTAGTGCTGAAATGAGTACCTGCAAAAACGGGTACACCTGTCAAAATTGTGGTACATGACCTGATCAGGTAACATTGGATATTAATCGGAACTTGCTTAGTGCTTGATCAGCTACCCAAAGTACCGATTTACTGGGTTTTGTCCCAATTTTCTGACACTTGGTACCGACTCTTGTACTGATCAGTATTGATCAGTAAAATGGTCATTGGGTAACCTGGTATTTTTTGATAATCAGGGGCCTGATCAATACTCTGGTAGCCCATCGGACACCCGACATGGAACTTAAAATTGCAAGTTTTACCGATTTCAGCTCTAGCTGTGCTTAGAAAGTGAAGGGGATGGGGAGGGGCTATGATTTGTGCAGGTGCAGAAAACTGGGTAGGGACCACTAGCATTTTTTTCTCCCTGACTGAACTGAATAAGCTTGCTCCAATGGAAGAGCTCTTGCAGACTCTGGGCTTGATTCCAAACCACACTCGTGGTATAAATAGTGGGTGCACATCTCGCATGCAAGCCACGCACATCCATGCAGGCAGGATGGAAGCCCGCGCGCAAGTCAAACATGCACATAAAACCACACGGTGCAGGGGTTTGGGATCAAGCCCACTTTCCCTTTGGGAGAGGTATGGTGGACAACTGGTTTGTTCACAGGACTATAGAGATCAAATAAACAGTGGGTTTTATTATTATTATGGATTTTATTCACATTTCTTCAAGTACCTGAATAATATCCATGACCAAAATGGACACACATTTTTACAGGCATTCCATTCCGGATTTCCCCCAGTTTTTTAGTTCTCTTCTCCCCCTCCCACCATCCCCATTTTTTATTTTTTGTCATTTGATTATGTCAAACGGTGTAATACAAATACTGAAATGACAAAAGTAATCAAACCAAAAGACTTGGGGGAAAATATAACCAAACAGATACACAACAGAGCACAAATGGTTATTGGTTTTTATCCAAGCTACCATTTTCAGTTTGGGTAAGGTATATTTGATGGGTTTATCTGTGGTTTTGGGTACTTATTTCAGCTTGGAGAAGAAAAGAGGGAAATTGTTACATGGCTATTTAATATGTTGATTTTCCGCTTCTTTTCTGATGGCTTTAAAAAATAAAATATTAATGAGTATGGAAATTGTGGATTGTCAAAACATGAAAGGGGGAAATGCTTTTTAAAACACATTTTTTGCTTCTTTTTGTGTTTAGGGGGTTTGTTTGTAAGTTTTCATTGTTTTGAGGCCTGCATATTGCAGTAGAAGAACAGCAGTTAGCGCAATGCTCTCAGAGCAAAGTAGTAAGCTCTGAGGTCTAAGCTGGAAGAGACTGAACTTGTTACCAAGAGTGACTTCTTCTCATAAATGTAATATATTATCCAAATTCAATAGAGCTTGCTAATTTGAAAAGATTTCATTTCCCCTTCAGGTGTCATCAATACCTCCTTCACAGAAGGCAAACTATACGGTCAGTCCTTCATGACAAGGACATTGCCCGTTATCTGCACATACGCCCCTATCCACTTTGAGGAAAATTGTTATCTAGATGATATTGTCTAAATGTAAGACCTAAACTGTACTGTCAGGTTTCAACGTAGCATGCATGTTAAGAAGATTGTGGGTGTTTTTAAATGAGATGCTACCACAAATGGCTATCCAGTAACCAGTCAGCCGAGAAACCATCTGAAGGTAGAGTGGGAGGTACACGCTTCCGTGAGCCACACAACATCCACTCTTGGCCATTCACTGGGCATTGCCGAAAAAGAATGGGGTGCCCTGTGCAGGGCAAGCCAAGAAAGCGCATGGCAACATGTGCCCATGCATTCCCTGCCCATATGAATTGGGGTGGCCACCCACACCATCAGACAGGTCTGTGGCTCAGCTGCCCTCCAGTCCCACCCATAGCCCTGCCAGGAGCCCTTAAAGGAGACATGTGCAAATTACAAAGTCGTGTTGGCTAAAAACATCCCCCCCCCCGCCGACATATGAGAGAATAGCCATGGAGGACTGCAGCTTGGACAGCAGCTTCCTATGTGTCCCGCCCCTTTTGCACCTCCATTGTTTTCTGGGACTACCAGTGGCTGCAGGGGTTCACAGAGTCGTGGTCAGGAAGGGGTTACTAGATGCTGTGGTTCCATGTTTCCATGGTGTCCACAGCTGTGTGTCATGGCAAAGGGAGGGCAATTGGGCAGGGCTTGAGGTGGTGGTATTGCTGGGGGAGGGGAGAGGGAACGGCTTCCCATATGAGTGGTTTGCTGGATCAGTTGGTGACCGCGGGAGTACGTGGAGCAATGACCACCCTGGGGAGCCGCCCATTAGATTCCCTCCCCACGCACTCCTCTGCACCTGTGCCACTCAGTGGCCATGGACCATCCCTCAAGCCGTCCTTGCTCATTTAAAAACACCCTCTCATAAGCTTTCTAGCAGTCACATGTCTGCCCCACATCTTTATCACCCAGCTCCCTGTCTTTCTCTGGCAGATTGATGAAATGAAGTCTGGTTTCCCTTTCAGTGTAAAAAAAAAAAAAAAATGCAACATCATGAAGAAAGAATAAACTCTCATTCTCTGTTCTCCAGGATATACTGCAATTCAACCCTTGAGAAGATCAGTCAGCTCAGCCAAATTACTTCTATAGGACTTTCACTACCACCATTCTCCACCCTTGGGAATCAAGAGTCCACACACAACACAACACCACATGCTCGGAAAGGGGACTAGCACACTACAGAAAGGTACACAGCATAAGACTGAGCTGGTGACATTGATGGATGTACTCCTTGTGGGCATGAAGGTTAAAAGCAAGCCCATTAAAGGCCGTTTTTACATGGACGGGGATGGGTGGGGGATGGGTGTGATCACATGGTGGGTGAGTGTCCTTTTAGACAGACACCCACCCACCTCCACCCATGGGACCTCCTCCGGTTTTTCAGATGGCCCCATGGGTGGAGATGGGTGTGCACAGGGAGCGAGCATGCACAACACCCACCGCCCATGGTGTTTACACAGGTGGACACCCAGTACACACTCATCCCCCCACCTACTGCCGGCCCATTTACGTGAATGCCCCCCCTCTCCCTCCACCACACACCTGCCAGAACACCCAGCGGTGGGTGGGGCTGTCTGTTTAAAAATGACCATAAAGGTTGTAGGAACTATATGGTCAGTGTGTTTCACAAAGTACTACTGTTCTATATACAAGTTGGAGCAGTAGCAAATGGTGAGGACTAAGATGCTTCTAGTCATTCCTGAAAGGCACATCCCAAAGATATTAAACAACTGTGTTTTTGTTTTCTAATGAAAAGTGAAACAATTATTTGAAGTGAACTTCAAATGTAAGCCAACCTGCGTCTTCAGGAAAGGGTGGCATATAAATGTAAATAAATAAATAAATGTAATTTTATGTATTTTATGTATTATTGCTGGAAGCCGCCCTGAGCTGTCTTCAGGAGGGGCAGGGTATAAATCCAGAAAATAAATAAATAAATAAAATTGAATGAAGCCTATGCGGCTTCAGAGTCTGAAGCTGAAACACTATATATATGAAATGTGTACAGGCTTCAACAAGGCTTGTTTGTCAGTCTGGTTTTTGCCAGTTTGTTACTTGATACATTTGGTACTTTGTGTCTTCAGTGGTAGTATGTGGTATATATGTCGCAATCCTTAAGGTCAGCTGGGAACAGCCTCCTGCCAATTCGATCATGATTCCAAGTGTGTTCAGTCAAGGCACACAGTGCCTCTTAGTGGCTGCCTTACAACTCTGGAACTCCCGTCCCTTTGAAAATCTTCAAAAACCAAGCCTGAGCATCATCTGGAGGTAATGTAAGACCTTCCTATTTGGCCAGGCATTTGGTGGGTGGGAATAGCCTTTAGGAGTTGTGTTTCAGGAGAGCTGACATACATAGTGTATTTTGTTAATGTTTCCTAACCTACCATGGACCTTCATTGTGGGCTATACATCTAAATAAATAAAATACATGGTGTTTTGTTTTGTTTTTTAATTGTGTAAATCCTGATTGGACCATCTGGGTGAATGCAAAAAGAAGGAAATAACCAAGTGAATGAAGTTGTGCTGAAAAGTGCTGAACTGATTTTTAGATTCTGGGTGCAATTCAAGAGGTAGTGTACGCTGCCTGCCGGTTCAATGCCCGACCAGGCGGCAGGTGCACATTTGCATATGCACCGTGCGTGAACATCAAGCCATTCAGCGCAATGATGTACCCCTCCCGATGTGACCCGCCTGAGCCCACACACCCCGCACCCTAGAAGATGGAGCAAGCCTAGATCCTGCTCCATTCCCCAGGCTGCAGGGTGTGTGGGCTCGGGGGGGAGGGTTCACAGCGGGAGGGGTGCGCTGTTACATCGAGTGTCTTTTTGCATGCACGCATTGCATGTGCAAATGTGCGTAAGTAGCGCTGAAACGGCAAGCCGCTGCAGTAGCTTTTGCCACCTGAAAAAGCTCTTCCACAATGAGTGGCATAGTGCGATAGAGAAGCTCATTCCGCTACTTTCATTCCACTACTTCTGCCATTCCACTACTTTAATTCCACTACTTCCACTGGCTGTGAAAATAGCAGAACAATGTTTGTTCTGACAGTTTCAATCTTCTGCAATTTCCACCGGCACTGCGAAGTAGCAGAACAGTGTTTGTTCTGACAGTTTCTGATATTGTTACGACAGTTTCCGAATTAGTGGAATGGCGGCGGAATTAGTGGAATGTTGGTGGAAAAACTGCAGAATGTCGCAGGCAATTCTGAAATGGCAGAATGAAATATTTATTTTTTATTATTTATTTATTTTATCGACTTTCCTCCCGCCCCTCCTGAAAACAGCTCGGGATGGCTAACAATTTCAAAACATAAAAATACAATCGTATAAAAATTTTAAGACAATCATAATAACAATTAAAACAGAGTTAGGGACAATAAAACAATAAATAGGGGTAGGGGAAGATTAAAAACCCCTAACCCACCCACCCACCCCTCCCCAAAGGTCTGGATGAACAGCCAGGTTTTACAAACTCACTGGAACGTTAAAAGGTTTGGGGCCAGGTGAACTTCCTCCGGGAGGGAGTTCCAAAGGTGTGGCCCGGCCACCGAGAATGCCCTCTCCATCGGACCTCCAAGAAGGCACCCCCAGCAGACCAAAGGAGCCGCTCTGGGTCGCAGAGGGTGAGGCGGTTCCTGAGGTACGAAGGAAATAGTGAAGGAGTTGTGGCTTCAGCCCTATCCACCAGTGTATGATAACTGTACCTGACGTAAGCAAAGTTTATCAGCGGGTGTTGGATTGCACCCAGTGTTTATAGGTTTCTCTAAATGCTAGATTCACAAAGTTTGACAGGTGCACCCCCAAGGAAATTTATCCCAAATTAATTGCTACAGTTCCAACCCTGAACAAAATCTTCCCAAATATCCTGATAGGTTCAGCAAGAAAACTTGTCAGCATTTATTAATTTAAAAAAAAAAAAAA
>QEPC01001701.1:42026-55959 GCA_003113815.1 Sphenodon punctatus | reverse complement strand
AGATGCACCTGGAGCTGGAGTGCCACCGCCCGCTCAATAACCTTCCCTAAAAAGGGAAGGTTAGAGACAGATCAGTAACTGGCGAGCGCATCCACGTCCAAAGATGGTTTCTTCAGCAGGGGGCACACCACAGCCTCCTTGAGGCTGGGCGACAACCTCCCCTCCTGCAAGGACGCATTCACTACCCTCGCCAGCACCATCCCTAATGAGCCCACTATTGCCCAGCTGAGCTGGGAATTCACTGTCATGTGCGTTTCTGGGCCACCAGATGTGGGTCCACTTCTGCCCTGGCCTGGGTAGGCAGCTGGCCCAGATGTGGTCCCCCGGAAGATCCCAGGCCAACAGCCCATGCCAAGGGCTGTCCAGGCAGGTGAACGTGGGCCATAGTGGAGCCATGCATCTGTTCCTGGTGCCATTCCCTGCCAGGGATCTGGGTTTGCCATGGCTAGCAGCCATAGCTGCCCGTAATTGACTGTTATGGCTTTCCATCATGATGGGGGTGGGGTGATGGATTTGGACAACCCACCCGCAAATTTTCTCTCTTCCCCAGCTACAGGTGGTGGTAGGGGAGGGCTCACCAGCCAGCTCATTCAGGAGTATGTCCACTCAGTGCCCCAACCTGATCCAATCAGAGATGTCCCGCTCTTCATGGGCTGTGAAGCCAGTACACCAGCTGTGTGTCTGTTTTCACCCCAAGTTTGGATAGACAAAGCTGGATGCAAAGGAAAGAGGGAGCCATTGAAGGGAGCAGAGAAGGGAAGGACTAAACATGATCAAAGCTGTGCGGGCAAGATATGGATTGTAAAAGCATTTTGATTGCTAAAAGGACTGCATATAACACACCTTGACAGTGGTGTGTTTAACAAAAATCGGAGAGCCATCACAGTGAGAGCAGAGGCGGACAGTAATGAGAAGGATGCAGTAGACAGAGGTATTTTTAGACAAGCACCTCCCCACCCATTACCCACATACATGATGGGTGGGTAATGGGTGGGGAGGCACTTGTCTAAAAACACCTAGAGAGAGATATTTATTTTATTCATTGATAAAATGTTACTACCCCACCCCTCCTGCTACAAGTAGCTTGGGGAAGCTTACAATTGATAACAAATTAAAACATTAAAAGCAACTAAAAGGAGGGGGAAAACAGGAGAACCATAACCCCACTCCACCCCAAAACCCTCCATCCTCTCACCCATCTCTCCTGCCAAATGCCTGGTAGAACATCCAGGTCTTACAATTTCTCAGAAAAGAGGGGAGCTGCAGGGCCAGCTGGGCCTCCATGGGAAGGGAGTTCCACAGTCATGGTGTGGCCACTAAGAATGCCCTTCCCTGTGTGGCCCCCAGGAAGACTCGAGGAACCTCGAGCAGAGCACCCCCAGATGACTGCAGGGTTCACTCTAAGACCCAGGGAGTGAGGTGGTCCCACAGATATGTAGGGCCTAGGCCATTTAGGCCTTTATAAGCCAAGACCAGCATCTTGAATCAGGTCTGGAAAACCACCGGCAGCCAGTGCAGAGAACAGAGCACTGGTGTAATATGCTCTCGGCAGCCCAATCCTACCAGAAGATGGGCAGCTGCATTCTGCACCAGCTGCAGTTTCTAAGCCATCACCATGGGTAGCCCCACGTAGAGCGCATTACAATAGTCCAATCTGGAGGTTACGAAAGCATGGATGACGGTGGCTAGGTCAGAGTCAGAAACAAACGGCCAAACCCGTTGCACCAGATGCAATTGGAGAAAGGCACGCCTCACCACAGCCTCCACCTGGACGTCCAGGTGGAGCTACACGTTGAGGAGCACCCACAGACTCCGCACCTGGGGTACCAATGGATGGCAGACCCTGCCAATGGCGGGGGCCACCATCTCCATCACCTTACCCACCAACATCACTTCCGTCTTGTCGGGATTCAGCCTCCGTCAGTTAGCCCTCATTCAGTCCCCCACATCTGTCAAACACAGGGTAAGCACCGAGACTGCAGGGGCTGGGTCTGTTGACAAACAGAGATAAAGCTGGGTGTCATCAGCATATTGGTGACACCACACGCCGAACCTCCTGATCCCATCACCGAGTGGCTGCATGTATATGTTGAACAGGAGAGGGGACAAAATAGAACCCTGTGGGACTCCACACGAGAGGTCTCGGTATGATGAAAAAAACTCCCCAAGAACCACTCACTGAGTTCTACCAGTCAGGAAAGAGCAGAACCATTCAAGAATAGTCCCACCCACCCCTGCACAGTCCCGCAGTCATGTCACCAACATCTCGTGATCAACAGTCTCAAATGCAGCTGAAAGATCTAATAGAACCAACAAGGTCAAATGACCCCGGTCCATTTCCCAGCGCAGATCATCCACCAAAGCCACAAGCACAGTCTCGGTGCCATGTCCTGGATGAAATCCCGACTGAGAGGAATCCAGAAAACCGATATGGTCAAGATGCCCCTGCAGCTGCTGAGCCAGTACCCATTCAATAACCTTCCCTAAAAAGGGAAGGTTAGAGACAGGCCGATAGCTGGCAAGGGAGTCAATGTCAAGTGATGGTTTCTTGAGCAGAGGCCGAACTACTGCCTCTTTGAGACAGCCCGGCACTCTGCCCCAAAGGGAGATGTTGACCACCCCAGCAGGCAACGGCCCCATCATCTCTCAGCAAGATTTAATTAGCCAGGACAGGCAAGGATCTAGTTCTCAAGACGTGGCCCTAACAACTCCAAGAACACCAACCGCATCGGCAGCCGTCACCAACTGAAATTGATCCCATAAAACCGGACAAGACGAGGCTTCCATAGCCTCCAGTTCCTCATATGTATTAATTGCAGCATCTAAGTCATGGTGGATCCAAGCTATTTTATCCACAAAATAATTCACAAACATGTCACAGTGAGCAGTAGATGACTCTACTCCAAGGCGGAGGGAGGCCAGACTGACCAACCCCCGCACCACTGGGAAAAGCTCTGCTGGACGGGATTTAGCGGATGCTATGAGGGTAGCAAAAACCCCATTCTTTCCTGCCCGCATAGCTATGGCATAGGCCCATAAACTGACTCTATGATGCAATCGGTTAGTTTCAGCACACAAACAACGCCACCGTCGCTCCAACCGTCGTCATTGGTTTTATACAGTATTTCTGTATAAAACTGTATTTCTGTAGTAGTTTGTCTGTTGGTCTGTTTGTTTTGTCAGTTTGTCAGTTTGTTATGGCCCGTGGCTAAACAGACTAATAAATAAATAAAAAATAGAAATGCTGAAGCTAATGTGGGCTAGTTTCCACCCACGTTGGTGTGAGCCTACCAGTTGTTATGAAAGCTATTAACTTTTTCACCAATGCATCACCTAAGTCCAACAAAAAATAATGTTCTCGGATTAACCATGCATTATTAAAAGCAGGAACACTTTTCATTTTAGGACAGATTCACTGTCTACTGTTCATGCCACAATTTTTATTTATATATATATCAAGCTGAATTCAATCTTGTCCATAAAACAAAGACTCTACCTATTATTTTAGAAGTCTGTTTATCATAGGCCCGTCCCAGGTACTGTAGACTGGTTTTGTGTGGTCTTCATCTTTTAAAAGAGAATTGATTTATCTCAGGATTCTCCCCCCTTCCCTCCCCCCCCCCAGAGATTTTTTAAATCTTCTGTAGTTTATTTCATATCTGTGTAACAGCTGGGCTGGCCAAGCCTTGTCATTTAATAGATCTTCAACATTTCTAGTGCAAGTAGAGAGGCGATCTCGCCTGCGAAGCTCTGTTTGTGTTCATTATGCTTTTTTAGAAAATGCCTTGTATGACTTTGAAGCCTCACTTTCCCTTAGGGCTTTTAAAACCATTTATTTTGAAACAACTGAGCACCAAAAGGAAGAGTTCAGGGGTTGTTTGTTTTTTTTTTTCTGTCTTAATCTTTGAGACTCCAGAAGTCACTACGGACTCAACTGTGCCTTTAAGGCACTGACCCACATGGTGCTTCCTCATCAGGATGGAACTCCATGAGGCATTGTGCCTTGGGTAGCACATTACCATCCAGTCCAATAGTGGGAGGACTTGGACTACCTGCTCTTACACCCCCAGAGGAGTGCTGCAGCAGGTGATCCCTTATGCAGCTAGCCATCCATGATAGAGAAAAAAGAGGCCATAAATCTTCCTCCTTCCCCATGTCAGGAGGATAATATTGTTATAGGCATGAACCAGGGTAGTATTTATGTTTTGTTTTGTTTCTATTCTGTGTATGTGCTGGTGATTAAAAACACCCTATTTAGGGAATCTCTTACAAAAATTAATTTCCTCAGAGCTCAGTTGGATATAAAATCTTATTGGAGCCAGGTGCTGGACTTGAATCTGGAAGTCCTGTGTTCAAATCCTGTCTTAGTCAAGAACTTACTAGGTGGCCTTGGGCAAGGCCCTCTCACTCTCAGCCCGAGTTCCCTAGCCCTAAAAAAATGTGAATAATAATGATCTCTCTCACAGGGTTGTGCATGTGAACTAGTTAAGGACTGTAAAGCAAAAGTACTTTGAATGCTGAAAGGATTCAGTAATGATTGCATGGATCTTCAAAAACAGAATTTGTTCATAGTCGAGATTTGTAAAATGTTTGTTTAAAACTTCAACGTATCAAGAATTTGAGATAAATCTGACGTCGTATCAGAGAATGGGGCGTTTTGACATTGCATTTGCTGCTGTTGCAACACTGTAGCTTATGGAGCAAAATGTTATTTGTTGATCTAGATTTCAAGAGTAATATTAAAGGGTTCTTGTCCAAACCAATAGATGACCAGAGATGAGTTATGAAACAACGAAATTATAANATTCAATAACCTTCCCTAAAAAGGGAAGGTTAGAGACAGGCCGATAGCTGGCAAGGGAGTCAATGTCAAGTGATGGTTTCTTGAGCAGAGGCCGAACTACTGCCTCTTTGAGACAGCCCGGCACTCTGCCCCAAAGGGAGATGTTGACCACCCCAGCAGGCAACGGCCCCATCATCTCTCAGCAAGATTTAATTAGCCAGGACAGGCAAGGATCTAGTTCTCAAGACGTGGCCCTAACAACTCCAAGAACACCAACCGCATCGGCAGCCGTCACCAACTGAAATTGATCCCATAAAACCGGACAAGACGAGGCTTCCATAGCCTCCAGTTCCTCATATGTATTAATTGCAGCATCTAAGTCATGGTGGATCCAAGCTATTTTATCCACAAAATAATTCACAAACATGTCACAGTGAGCAGTAGATGACTCTACTCCAAGGCGGAGGGAGGCCAGACTGACCAACCCCCGCACCACTGGGAAAAGCTCTGCTGGACGGGATTTAGCGGATGCTATGAGGGTAGCAAAAACCCCATTCTTTCCTGCCCGCATAGCTATGGCATAGGCCCATAAACTGACTCTATGATGCAATCGGTTAGTTTCAGCACACAAACAACGCCACCGTCGCTCCAACCGTCGTCATTGGTTTTATACAGTATTTCTGTATAAAACTGTATTTCTGTAGTAGTTTGTCTGTTGGTCTGTTTGTTTTGTCAGTTTGTCAGTTTGTTATGGCCCGTGGCTAAACAGACTAATAAATAAATAAAAAATAGAAATGCTGAAGCTAATGTGGGCTAGTTTCCACCCACGTTGGTGTGAGCCTTCCAGTTGTTATGAAAGCTATTAACTTTTTCACCAATGCATCACCTAAGTCCAACAAAAAATAATGTTCTCGGATTAACCATGCATTATTAAAAGCAGGAACACTTTTCATTTTAGGACAGATTCACTGTCTACTGTTCATGCCACAATTTTTATTTATATATATATNCGATGCCCCGCCGCCTCAATTTCCTGCAGTATCTCCCGGAAGACGTGCTCATTTCTCTGATTGAGCGCTAGCTCCAGCTGATTCTCCAGGGTCCCCCAGATGCAGATAAAGCCTTCTCCCTTTTCTCCCCTCTGGTTCCTCCTCCTCCTCCTCCTCTTCTAAGACCATGAGATGGTGACGCACCTACGGGACCGTGCAGGGTTGGGCGGGATGGTTCTGTAATGGATCTGCTCCTTTCTGGCCAGAAGAACTCAGTGAGTGGTGCTTGGAGATTATTTTTCATCATGCCAAGACATCTTGTGTGCACTCGTGCAGGGTTCTGTTTTGTCCCTTCTCCTGTTCAACGTGTACATGCAGCTGCTCAGCGAGGTGGTCATGGGGTTTGGTGTGGGATTTCATCAATATGCTGATGACACCCAGCTTTACCTCTCTTTTTCATCTGACTCAGGCCCGGCAGTCTCGGTGCTTACCCAGTGTTTGACAGCTGTAGGGGACTGGATGAGGGCTAACCAACTGAGGTTGAATCCTGACAAGACAGAGGTGATGCTAGTGGGAAAGGCGGTGGAGGTGGTGTCCCCCATTATTGATGGGATTTTCCCCCCACTGGCTCCACAGGCTTGGAGTCTGGGGGTTCTCCTCGATTTGCAGCTTTCCCTGGACGTCCAGGTGTAGGCTATGGCGAGGAGTGCTTTTTGCCAATTACATCTAGTACGATGGCTTCAGCTGTATGTTTTGTACTCTGACCTGGCCACTGTCATCCATGCTTTCATCACCTCTAGGCTGGACTATTGTAATGCACTCTACATGGGGCTATCCATGGTGACAGCTTGGAGACTGCAGCTGGTGCAGAATGTGGCACCCACCTCTTAATGAGGTTGGGTTGCTGGGAGCATATTACACTAGTGCTACGATCTCTGCATTGGCTGCCAAAGGTTTCCGGGATTGATTCAAGGCGTTGGTGTTTGCCTAAGCAGCCTAGGCCCAACCTACTTGTGGGACTCTCTCACCCCCTGGGTTCTGGATCAGCCTCTGTGGTCATCCAGGGTTCCTTCCTTGTGATCCCCTGAGTCTTTGGGGGGGGGGCACAATGGGGAGGGCATTCTCGTGACCACACTGAGGCTGTGGAACTCCATCCCAGTGGAGGCCCGATTGGCCTCGGACCTTCCCTCTTTTCAACGAAGTTGTAAGAACTGGTTGTTCCAACAGGCGTTTGGTAGAGTGAAGGTTAGGGGGCGTGGGTTAGGGTGGTGGGGGAGAGGGTTTTTCATAACCTCCTGCTATCAGTTGATTTATTTGTTTTTAATGCTTTTTATTATTGTTGTTGTAAGCCACCCTGAGCTGCTATGTCAGGAGGGGTGGGGTATTAAGTTTTTATAAACAAATAAAAATAAATAAACACAAAACACTTAAAAACTCACTTTATGCTGTACATTAAATTATAACTACCATAACATTTGGGGAAGTGTTTTCTATCCACTCAGTAAACTAAGCTAACAAAACAAAAGCACGAAAATGAAGTAATAAAAAAAGCCAATTTATAAACCATTCCCTTAAACTCACTTAACCCTTAAACTCACGTAACAATCTCCAGGTGTGGTGTAATGGCTAAGTGTGCAGTACTTGGACCAGGAAGTACGGGGGGGGGACCCCAGTTCAAGTCTTGCTTTAGAAATCAATGACCCCCCAAGTTAAATAACGATAATAAATGTATATATATATATATATATATATATATAACAGTATTACAAAATCTAAAGCTACATAATAATGAATTAACAACAACATTATTAATTTTGTCTTGGATCCCTGGTGCACACCCCTGGTTTTTACCCCATTGGGTGTATGTGTGTGTGCTCATTGGCAAAAGAGACCCCTCCCTCAGCCTGCTAGGCAGGCACAGCTAACAAAAGGGTGAAAGGATTCACCCTACAAAGGGGAATTCCCCTCTGGCTCTTTCAGTCAGCATGGCTTCTAGAGAAGGTAAGCACCCCTGAGTTCCACCAAGGGTTTCTACCCCACATATACTTTATGGGGAGGAAATGTCAGATAAGGGGAACCAGGGAAAGGGGTGTTCTTGAGAAGATGCAAGCTTGTAACTACCTGGAGATCACATACCGTAGACTGTGTGAGCTCCCACAGTAATTAAAGTCTGGGTGGTGGCACTGATACNGGACTGCTGGTCCCTGGGGTTCTGGGGCATTCCTGCTGGGAGTCTGGGGCTCTGGAGCGGGTGCCTTCCTGTGGGATGGTGAGGGGAGGGGGTACCTCAGTCTGTTCCCTGCCCTGGACCACAGCACTCCCCACGAGCCGTGGGGCAATTATTGAACCCTTCATATATAGGATGCAGTCCAGGGCATCATAGAAGGGGGCGGTCTGGAGTCCATGTCCAGGCTGCCGGTTGTTGTCCCTGATGGCCTTGTACCCCCTCTTTAGTTCTTTGGCCTTGGAGTGGCACTGCACGATGGTCCAGCGATGCCCCGCCGCCTCAATTTCCTGCAGTATCTCCCGGAAGACGTGCTCATTTCTCTGATTGAGCGCTAGCTCCAGCTGATTCTCCAGGGTCCCCCAGATGCAGATAAAGCCTTCTCCCTTTTCTCCCCTCTGGTTCCTCCTCCTCCTCCTCCTCTTCTAAGACCATGAGATGGTGACGCACCTACGGGACCGTGCAGGGTTGGGCGGGATGGTTCTGTAATGGATCTGCTCCTTTCTGGCCAGAAGAACTCAGTGAGTGGTGCTTGGAGATTATTTTTCATCATGCCAAGACATCTTGTGTGCACTCGTGCAGGGTTCTGTTTTGTCCCTTCTCCTGTTCAACGTGTACATGCAGCTGCTCAGCGAGGTGGTCATGGGGTTTGGTGTGGGATTTCATCAATATGCTGATGACACCCAGCTTTACCTCTCTTTTTCATCTGACTCAGGCCCGGCAGTCTCGGTGCTTACCCAGTGTTTGACAGCTGTAGGGGACTGGATGAGGGCTAACCAACTGAGGTTGAATCCTGACAAGACAGAGGTGATGCTAGTGGGAAAGGCGGTGGAGGTGGTGTCCCCCATTATTGATGGGATTTTCCCCCCACTGGCTCCACAGGCTTGGAGTCTGGGGGTTCTCCTCGATTTGCAGCTTTCCCTGGACGTCCAGGTGTAGGCTATGGCGAGGAGTGCTTTTTGCCAATTACATCTAGTACGATGGCTTCAGCTGTATGTTTTGTACTCTGACCTGGCCACTGTCATCCATGCTTTCATCACCTCTAGGCTGGACTATTGTAATGCACTCTACATGGGGCTATCCATGGTGACAGCTTGGAGACTGCAGCTGGTGCAGAATGTGGCACCCACCTCTTAATGAGGTTGGGTTGCTGGGAGCATATTACACTAGTGCTACGATCTCTGCATTGGCTGCCAAAGGTTTCCGGGATTGATTCAAGGCGTTGGTGTTTGCCTAAGCAGCCTAGGCCCAACCTACTTGTGGGACTCTCTCACCCCCTGGGTTCTGGATCAGCCTCTGTGGTCATCCAGGGTTCCTTCCTTGTGATCCCCTGAGTCTTTGGGGGGGGGGCACAATGGGGAGGGCATTCTCGTGACCACACTGAGGCTGTGGAACTCCATCCCAGTGGAGGCCCGATTGGCCTCGGACCTTCCCTCTTTTCAACGAAGTTGTAAGAACTGGTTGTTCCAACAGGCGTTTGGTAGAGTGAAGGTTAGGGGGCGTGGGTTAGGGTGGTGGGGGAGAGGGTTTTTCATAACCTCCTGCTATCAGTTGATTTATTTGTTTTTAATGCTTTTTATTATTGTTGTTGTAAGCCACCCTGAGCTGCTATGTCAGGAGGGGTGGGGTATTAAGTTTTTATAAACAAATAAAAATAAATAAACACAAAACACTTAAAAACTCACTTTATGCTTTACATTAAATTATAACTACCATAACATTTGGGGAAGTGTTTTCTATCCACTCAGTAAACTAAGCTAACAAAACAAAAGCACGAAAATGAAGTAATAAAAAAAGCCAATTTATAAACCATTCCCTTAAACTCACTTAACCCTTAAACTCACGTAACAATCTCCAGGTGTGGTGTAATGGCTAAGTGTGCAGTACTTGGACCAGGAAGTACGGGGGGGGGACCCCAGTTCAAGTCTTGCTTTAGAAATCAATGACCCCCCAAGTTAAATAACGATAATAAATGTATATATATATATATATATATATATATAACAGTATTACAAAATCTAAAGCTACATAATAATGAATTAACAACAACATTATTAATTTTGTCTTGGATCCCTGGTGCACACCCCTGGTTTTTACCCCATTGGGTGTATGTGTGTGTGCTCATTGGCAAAAGAGACCCCTCCCTCAGCCTGCTAGGCAGGCACAGCTAACAAAAGGGTGAAAGGATTCACCCTACAAAGGGGAATTCCCCTCTGGCTCTTTCAGTCAGCATGGCTTCTAGAGAAGGTAAGCACCCCTGAGTTCCACCAAGGGTTTCTACCCCACATATACTTTATGGGGAGGAAATGTCAGATAAGGGGAACCAGGGAAAGGGGTGTTCTTGAGAAGATGCAAGCTTGTAACTACCTGGAGATCACATACCGTAGACTGTGTGAGCTCCCACAGTAATTAAAGTCTGGGTGGTGGCACTGATACCCAAAGATTGGGGGTGGGGGTTGCCAACAGGTGGGGAAACAGCTAGATTCTTGCACCTGTTGGAACCCCAAAGGTCAGAGTTTTTGGTTGGTGTAGTGAGGTGGGTGGCTCAGCTTTATAGCGCACCCTACTGTGTCACCACACAGAGTATAGAAGAAAGGTAACCAGGCTGATACTATGCTACTGTACCATATCAGGCCAGGGTTGAAAGGCTTTCAACTACTAATCATTTCTGTAGCACTACTAGGCATACACAGCACTTTACAGTCACAGATTTTCAAAGACAGTTCTCTGCTCAGTGGGCTTACAATCTAAGATGGACAAGAGTGAGGGAAGTACAGGGACAGATGCACACACTCACATTTTACACATGGGTACCTGAGGCTGAGACTTCCCCAAGGCGACTCAGTGAGTTCATGGCTAGCATCAGATTTGAATCCTGGCTTCTCAGATCCAAGTCCGTCACTTAATCCAATACACCACACTGGTGCTTGAGATTTATTCCCTTGAGATTTATTCTCAAATGCCATCAGGGTTAATTTGGTTGCAATATTAACATTGTTATAATTTTGCAATACAATAATAAAGCCATGCAAAATTTCCTTTGTTCCAATCGGTTTTCTGAAATAAGGCTATGTCAGCACCAAATGAAAAAATATGAAGCATTAGAAATGTGAAAATCTAGAAGTGGATAATGCAGTAATGTTCTGGAGGGCATATTATTTTTTATGCTATCTCTGGCGTTTTGAACCCAAGATGCTGTATCATATATATTACTGTATCATATCTAATCTTGATCTCTTGTTTATTCTCTATTAGTTGCCTCCTTTATTGTCTGTATAATTCATACATGCATATTTTTGTATTATGTATATTCTAATCATATCCATTCACAGTCACAATAGGGATGGACGAACAGAACCAAGTTTGGAAATTCGGTTAGGTTTGGTTCAGTTCGGAAATTCGGTTCGGTTTGGAAGTTCAGTTCAGTTCAGTCAACCGAACTATTCGAGTTCGGTCCGAACTCTGAACTTCTAAACAAAGTTCGGAAATTCAACCCCCATTGAACTAAATGGAACATTATCTTTTAGGGATGGGTGGACAGAGCCAAGTTCGGAAATTCAGTTCAAAAATCGAGTTCAGTTCGGAAGTTCGGAAGTTCGGTTCAGTTGACCGAACTCCGAACTTCTAAACCACGTTCACCAGTCCCTAAGTCACAATCAATCTCCTGTTTAGTTCACTCATGTATCAGACATATAATGCATATTGGTACACCCACACTGTTTTTAGTTCCTCTTACTCATGTCACTCAGTGCCTAAGTTGTTGCCTTGCAATATCACTTATGTATGCACTCATCTTTATTTAGCTGTCATGTGTCAAAACATATGTATGTGTATATACACAACATGCATAGCCATTACCAGGGATGGCTGGTGGGTTTTTAGTTTGGAGGGGCAGTAAGGCCATCTGGCGGCTTTGCCGCCGGCGGGCCGGCGAGCCAGTGGGCGGAGCCAGGGCAATGGTAGGTGGATCCAGGGCATAACCCAGCAGCAAGGAGTTCCCAGGGTTAACATCAGATGGAAGAAAACACAGTCTACAATGCACATCAAGCTTAAAATGAATAATGTATAAACCCCAAAAACAGGGACACACAGAAAACACTGGCACAACACAGCAACAAGGAGTTCCCAGGGTTAACATGGAAGAAAACACAGTCTGTTGCAGGGTGGGTGTGGGTGCGGGGGGGGAAACAGCCTAAGGGTGGGTGCGGGGTGGGAAACAGGCTCAGTNCGCCGGAGGCGGACAAGGATGATGGCAGCCACGGGGCCAACACCAGGGACAGAGGCAGATGGGGGGGCGGAGGTGGCTCGGAGTGGCAGGCAGGCCCAGCGACACCCCAGGAAGCAGGCAGCACAGCAGCATGGCTGGGACAGCAAGGAGGGAGCAGGCAGTATTCCACGGCAGCAGGACAGAGCCTGGAGTCCGCACGGGGGCCAAGAACAGGGGTCCAGGAGGCACAGGGGGATGCACAGCCAGCTGCTGGGGGCCAAGAAGGGACCAGGGGCTGGGTGCACCACCTGGTGAATGAGGTGGGGCCAATGAAACATGCCCCGACGGTACCCCTGCATGGACATGTGGTGGGCGATCAGGTAGTAAGCATCGAAGGGATCCTGCATGGAGAAACCGAGCTGCACATTGGGACGGGACCACACACCCGACAACGCCGACAGCTCCACCACGGTAGGCTCAGACACACAGCAGTCAGCATCAGGGGGCCACAGAAGTTGACCCAGCTCCAACAGCTGGTGATACACCACCCCACGGGAGCGCTGGTACCCATGGGCCCTGTGAACGCAGCCAAAGTAGGACACGGCCAGGGCAAGGCCCCCCTCCATCAGACAGACTGTGTAGGTGGCCAGGCTGCACACAGACAGGGCGGACATAGTCTCTGCCGCAGACCAGGCCACATATGAGCACCTCATCTCCAAGATGCGCACATCGGAAAAGGGAACCAGCCCCAGCATCTCAGCATGCAGCCAGCAGTCCCGGGCGCTCACCTCATAGCCAAAGTAATGCAGGCCAGAGCTCAGGCTCGCATAAGCACCTGACAGGCTGTCTGGGCAGCTCAGTAGCAACGGCACCACCGGGGTATGCCACAGGTCACACAGGGCCATGGTTTTGCAGAAGGACCACGGATGGGGTCCCCATGGGGGCCAGGAGCCCGGTGGAAGCAAAGCCAGCCATAGTCCAGCATGCCAGGGAGAATAACACCATGGACAGGGGGGCCCACATTCCCTCCAGGGGTGGGAGGGGTCTCAGGGGGGCACCAAGGCCAGCCAAAAAAGCCACAGACCGTAACAATGTATGGCAACAGAGCGAGGCATGGGGTGCAGACCCAGCACAGCTGCAGGAACCGAGGACACAGATAGGACAGCCGACACGCTAATCAAGCTGGCAAGGGCATGATGTTGCAAACATGGAGAGGTGGGAGGGGATGACAGGATATATGCAGCTGCAGCCTGCACGCCCGGACACGCACCGGGCTATGCACATGGCTCCTGCCAGAGACAGCAGGTGCGCTCAATATCGTGCACCTGCCGCCCCGGGCCACCCACCCTGAAGGAGTCGGCTAAGGCAGCTGGGGGGGGGGGATGCGAATCCCAGCCTTTGTGAGGGCTGCCAGCAGCCCCCCGGGGCTCACCTCAGCATGAAGCGGGACAGGTTGGGTGCATGCGGTATGCTCCTTGCGCTCTGTGCCGAGTGGTACCATGCCCACACCGATCAGCTGCACATCCAGACTGCTGAGGTCCACCTGGGTGCCCACCTGTGGATTTATGTGTCCTGGAGTGTTGCAGGGGCCTGCAGGGCTCACCAAGCCTGCAGGCGATCCCTGACCCATATCAGGGCACAGCGGGTGTCTGGGGTGGACTTACAGGCCATGAGCCACAGCCAGACCAGGCCTGCGGTGATCCACGAGGTGGCCGGGAGTCTCCAATGGA
>QEPC01001701.1:9955-24558 GCA_003113815.1 Sphenodon punctatus | reverse complement strand
TGACTCCCCCTCCCTGTCACGTTTTGCCTTCCAGTGACACATTTTTGCCACCCAAACTCACCCGAACGCAAACTGAACTGACCAAACTGTTCGGTTATTTCGACATTCGGAATTGAGTTCAGTTCGGTCACTTTGGGTTCGGGTTCAGGTTTGGTTTCGGTCCTCAGAACAGACCGAGTTCAGGCCGAACTCTGAACTTCTGAACTGCGTTCGCCCATCCCTAATGTTTTTACATGAAATGCAGACCCACAGTTTTCCCAATAAACATGTTAATTACCTGCTTGTGTAAATGCCTCTCACGTAAGCTGTCCAGGAAAGATCCTGAATTAGTAAAACCTCAATGTCGAGGTTTCACTGATCTGCATGTAAACCTCCAGCAAGATTTGCACAAATGTCTGTATGGCAGGTTGCACGAGATCACTGCCATATTGGCTGAGATCTCCCCCGGCTGCCTCGACAAACAGCTGATGGTGGGCAGAAGATCACTCTTCTAGGGGCCCCTTCCCCATCAGCTGAGGAGGGGAGGGAGGCCTGGAGGAGTGCTAATCCAGGCCCCCTCCCCCATCAGCTGTTTGTCTGCGTAGCTGGGGAGAGCGTGTGTGCTCCTCTGGTCCCTCCTGCCACCCTATCATTTTCATGCAAGCCGAGTGAGCTGCTCATTTAAAGGCACTCCAACTACCTCGCATGCCTGGGGGAGTCCCAGACCTCGCAAGTCTGGGACTCTTTTGAACTCACAAATTCCCACACTCATCTAAAAATGCCATTTGTACTTAATAGGAGTCTATATAAAGGGATATTTTCTATTAATCTGCTGTTTGAGTTTTTATAACCTGAATTATCTCATTTTCTATCATGTTTTGAAACTAAAAATTATCTATTCTCTTTATTTCAGCATAATGGTTCAACAACATTTCTGGACTCTTGTAGTGTGTTGTCTATTATTATTTTTGCTTTACTCATCATGTTTAATGTGGAAGTATGTATTTGTAAGCATCAATAGGGCCTATCATGTGAGGTGCTGTAGAGACAGAAAGACCTTGTCCCAAAGAGTTTGGAGTCTAAGCAGACAAAACAGAAACAGAGTAAGCAAATGAGACAGTGTGTGTGGTGTGTACAGTGGGATATTGGCTTGCACATGTCATGTTAGTTTCATAAGAAAAGGAGTGCAAAGTTAGTTAAAGAAAGAAGGAGAATGTTTAGATATTCTGGAGGCAGCAGGTAGTAATTTGGATAGGTTGACTCATGTTCTCAAATGATACTAAAATTATTTATTTCAATTTATATTCAGATAAAATGGGGCATAAAAAGTTATCTCTGCCTAATAGTGGGAGATCTTCAAATTGAACTGCTAGCCATATAACACACCTGGACGACAGTAACAGCAGTCATGTTCAAATGCAAGCTGTATAAGGTCTGGATCTCATATATATGAAAAGTAGCCTGTCCTACCATGTTCCATTGCGGCCCCTACAGTTGTCCTGGAGTGTCCTTTTGCAGGTTCCATCTGTTACCATCTGTTCCATCTGTGGGAAGGAGGTGCACCAGAGGATGTTCTCAGTTCCTGTCCCGGTTTCGTGAAACTCACTTCCCCATTTGAGCCCGAGCCCGCTTGAGTCTGAGCCAAAGCATCTCCTGGAGATGGTGTAAAACATTTCTATTTGGAAAAGCATTTTGCAGGCAGGGAAAGGGGTTGGTTGGGGGGTTGGGTAGAGCTGCGGGGTGGGAGTTTTGGGGGGAAGGGTAGGATTTTTTATTGTTTGACTTTTATTATTATTGTTGAATTGTGAGACAACCTGAGCTTTTATGGCAAGGGCAGCATATAAATTCAAATAAATAAACAAACAAATAAATAAAGTTGCCCAAGATCACTGCCATATTGGTGACATGCTCCCTGGATGCCAGTATTGTGGTGCTGCTTGTGGTGCCAGTATGGCAGTGCCAGAATTGCATCATCTCCTTGAACAACCTAATGCCACCCAGTGACAAATTGCATCATGCCTATTTTTAAAGCTAACTGCCTAATTCACCACAGAAAATAAGGAAAAGAGACATGTTAAGGCTTTTGAAGAGGCCACAGTCCTGCTTATTAATGACTTTGACATATCTAATCCAAAGCTAAGCCAGCACAGGAAATCATTTTTCACCCCCAAAGACCATCTGTCAGTTGAGAACTTGACAAGCTCGCTGGAGGTACCATCACTTGCCATGGAAAGTCTACATTCCAGCTGCTCTGACTTCTTGTTCCCCAGGAATTACCCCCTATCACCCTCTAACCTCTGGTTCTAGAGCTGAAATTGTACATGACTTAGTACCTGCAGGTAATACCCACAATTCCAAGTACCGTGTCAGGCTGCTTGAGTATCAGTTGAGTACCCAATTATTTAAAAAATCAGGTTTTACCATTACCAATCTACTAATTTACAAGTTCCTGATGAGTAAATTGGTATGGGAATGTAGTGAAAATCAGGATGGAAACTTGAAAAGTCAGAACCAGAAGTAGGTATTATGGGATGAAAATTAGTAAATTGGGACATTGGGTAGCCTGTCGGATACTAGTTGAGTACTGATTTGTATCTGATAGTGGTGGGTTAAATTTAATACTGCAAATTCAACAGATATACCTGTTTTATGGGAGCTAGTTTCAACGCTAGCTGGTTCAACACCTTCTGTCCAAGCACATCTCATTTCAAATGCACCTAGCAGGGTAAGGACAGGCCCAGTGATCTCTCTGGTCACATCTAGGGGTATGCAGAAGGAACCAGCTTTGTTTTTGTTTTGGATTCATTTTCATTTCTTAAATTTAGTTATGCATTTGTTTTCATTTATAATCCAGAGATAAAGTGTGGTCTCTGAGTTGGTCCAAAGTGACAGAAAAAAGGTGGTTCAGGTGATATCATTTATTTGACCAACTGTTGTTGGTGGAAATAAGCAAGATATTGGCCCATACAGGGCCCTTCCTCAGGCATCTAATATTGTATAATATAAGTAAATAATATATAACACACAGTGCCACAGACAAACACTGTACATAGACTAAACTAAAGGGAGACAATTCAGATCAAAATGACACAACAACTACACTGACACTTTACTACAAAGAAAGACACAGAAAGATCACAAAAAGTGAGGAAGAGTGAATGGGATTAGGGAGGGCAAAAAACATAAAAGCACCCTATTAGGAAGGGAGTCTCTCTCTGCCAGGCATTCAGTGATCACACACAGAACTAGCAGCAGGAATGAGCCTTCTACAGCCTCTCAAGGGATATAAAGGCTCCATCCCAGCATACCTGATTGGCACTGCCAAGTTGCTAGCAGCATTGAAGAAAGACCTATCCCATGGGTTCTCTGTGTTCATCATGGTGCTACCTGATGTGTTCCGAATGCTAATTGGCCAGTGAGGATTTTATTTTATTTATTACATTTTTATCCTGCTCATCCTGCCTGTGGCAGCCCTAGGTGATGAAAAACATATATAAAATACAATTTCATAAAATCAATAAAACAACATATATATAAAATCTATAAACAATTACTATTAACAAGAACCTACAACTGGGAAATTAAAACCCCACCCCTCCCTACCCCTCTCCCTCACCAAATGTCTGATAGAACAGCCAGGTCTTATAACCACAGAAGAAGGAAACAAGGCTCTGGGCCAGTTGGACCCCCTTGGGCAGCCTGGGGGTGACCACCAAAAAAGGTGTTTGATCGGTGGCCACTCACCTTGTCCAATGGACCTCCAAGAAGCCCCCCCCCCTGGATTACCATGGGGAGTGAGGCAGTCCCACAGGTACATAGGTCCAAGGCTGTGTAGGGCTTTATAGGTCAAGACCAGCACCTTGAATTTGGCCCGGGAGACAATTTCCAAACTCCGTTCTGTTTGCCCATCCCTAGTGGCAACACACACCAAAAAACCTGGTTTTGAATGGCCGAACTTGGTTCAGAAGTTTGCAATTCGACAGAACTTGGTCTGTTCGGTCAACCGAACTGAACTTCCAAACCAAACTTGAATTTCAAACCGAATTTCCGAACTCAAATTTCAAACCAAACCAAGTCAAACCAAATTTCCAAACTCTGTTCTGTTCGCCCATCCCTACCTGCAACCCATTCCCATAAGTAAACAGGTCACTGCATTCTGCACCAGCTGCAGCCTCTGGACCAGCATCAAGGGCAGCTCCACGTAAAGCACATTGCAATAGTCTAATCTTGAGGTGATAAAGGCATGTATGATGGAAGCAAGGTCAGAGTCTGAGCTATATGGCCGAAGCTGTTGGACCAGATGTAATTGCCTAAATGCACTCCCCGCCACAGCTGCCACCTAAGCCTATAGGCGGAGCTGCAGATTGAGAAGCACTCCCATACTCTAAACTTGGGAGGCCAAAGGAGGGTGGACCCCATCAATGAGAGGAGGATTCAGGTTTGGATGGCTCGCCCTCATCCAGTCCCACGAAACCAACAAACACTGGGTGAGCACAGGGCAATCATGTCTCCTGACTGCTCTATCTCCCGCTCTGCCTTCCCTGGAGTGCTTTTGCAGCCTCATAGCATGAATTTTTCAAATGAATTTCATTTGACTATACATTCATTTTAGTTAAATTAGTAGCTAAAACCAATGTAGAAAAATTTGTTTTAGTTACTAATTTAATTAAATCGAATTGCACACCCTTACAGATAACACGGCAGATGTGAACCACCTTGGGTAGGGTTATAGTCCCAGGCCCCATCTGCTCAGGGACTGTATACTACTTACTTCACATCTCATATGGAGACACCCTCAGGGCTCAAAGCACTATCTTCTGGCATCTTGTATTTTAACAATAGCAATTCCTTGCGCTGAAGCCCTGTCTAGCGGCAACAAAAGGAACAACAGGCCATCATTCTAAAAGCAGGCAAGGAAATTGTTAATTTCCCAGCAGATGTGTCTAGCTGAGGATGTACAGTTGAGAGCTCTGATTATTAGAAGGCTGATTAGGGTAGGACTCTAGTAGAGTGCATGTCAGGTGAGCAGATAACCTGATTGATGTAAACCTGGATTGGGAACCTAGTTGGGAAATTTAGCAGGCTGAAGAAAAATCCTGTCACACTGATTTCTTGAGTGGCTGTGTGAAAGTGAATGCGTGTTTGCATTAACCTGACTGTCAACTGAAGAAAAAGAAGGCATGAAACATTGTTGTTCTGAGATTAATACATGCAAAAGGAAGAGAAATGCAGTTCATTTGCTTACAGGTCTTTTACTCCTCCTTCCCAATCCTCTGCTGTTTTTTGTTTGTTTGTTTGTTTTTGCTTGTTTTAAATTAACTTTTGATCCCAGGCAAGGTCTTTCTGAAAGGAAGGCAAAAAACCTGTAACTAACCCTTGGCAATTTGACCGTGAAGGAGAAATTCCTTTCCCTGCCCCTACAAAATAAGTGATTAACTGCAACCTTCATTGATATCGCATAAAATGTTGTAACCTTATAGCAGGCATGTGGGTAGGTTTTCTACTTCTTGGTGGGGGTTAGAGAAACAGAAAATATCTGTGTTCTTAGCCCTGATTAAAATGTCTTAACTTTTGCTGTATCCTATGGAACCAGCACCCTCAGAAGCAGTCCCACTCCAGGAAAGGCATGTAGGAAGATTGGGTCGAACCAAAATCAGAGAGCTAAGGAAGTCCACAGGAAGAATAAGTATGCGCACAGGGAAACCTTCTAGTAGATTAGGAAATACATTCTCACACAGGCCCTTTTCTCATGGATTTCCCGCCCCCCTCGCCCACATGTGCAGGAGGGTGGGTGGTGGTGGGGTGTAAATGCGATTGCCACAGTGGGGGGGTCTTCACACTCCCACGCTTCACTCATCTCCACCCATTGCCTATGCATGGAGCAACGGTCACCAATGGTGGATGCTCCATATGTGGAGATGGGTGTAAGTGGGTGGGCATCCACTGCAACTTCCACCCATCCCCCACACATTGCCGGCCCATTTAAAAAGGGCCACAGAGGAAGCAGAAAGGATTAAGCAGAGCTATGTAGTTTTTTCAGGTTAAACCAAAACACCTGTAAATCAGCCTTCCGTTTACAAATTGTTTTGGTTTTGACACTTGATTTTGAATGTTTGGACCTGTCACAGCTTCCAAAAGTCAAATAGAACAGAAGTCTCTCTTTGTAGCACCCATTATTGTTCCTCGCAGTTGCTGACATATTTATCCTCCTAGCACTGCTACAAAGTAGAGAAGTACTTTCATCTTCATTTTACAGGTAGGGAACTGAGGCAATGGCAATGGAGTGGGCTGACAAAACAGGAGCAGAAGCAGAGCTGCAGTCAGTATCAAAACACCCAATGTGTCATCTGCCATTTCTCTGGTTTTCTAGCCATGTCTGTGGGATAAATTGATTTGCTTAGTTGATTCAGGCTTGGTTTGATGCAGATTGCAGGTCAGCAAGGTCATTGTTGAGACGTCGAGCTAAAAGCCTTAGGAGATGTCCAAGTAGGGAGTGTAGGGTACAGATGCAGGCCACGCGGAAAGATTATAGGAAACTGCTGGCAGCAAAGAAGTTGGCCTACCAGCAGGCACTCTAGATGGAGCTGCATAAGGCAACCCTGGCAAAAAATGATAATAAATTCTGGAAAATGATCCGTTCGTCCCAATGGGCAGGCGGTTCTGCCTGCATTTGTCCAATTTTGCCATCAGAATGGGAACAGTTCTATAATAAATTATTTGCTTATGTCCCCACAAACATGGAATGTATATATATTGGCACAGTGGGTAGATTCCAGGGCTGGCCTCAGGTCAAGGAGGAGGAGGTCAAGACTTTGATAGCTGCTCTTATAGGAGGTAAGGCTCCGGGTCCAGAAAATGTCCCAACAGAAATTCTGAAGGCGCACCCAGATTGGTGGGCCAGGGTCTTGGCCGGTCTCTTTTCATTTATTAATGATACAGGGAAGGTGCTGGCCTCGTGGCTCAAGAGTATTTGATCCCAATCTACAAAAAGGGTGGTGCCTCCCTCCCAAGTAATTATCGCCCAATTAGCTTGCTCAGCATTATCAGGAAATTATATTCCAGGTTATTGCTGACTAAACTAAAATTGTGGATGTAGGAGGTGGGAATATTAGAACCAGAACAGGCAGGGTTCTGTGAAGGAAGGGCTACTATGGACCACATTATGGTAATAGCAGCATTGATGAGGAAGTATGTGAGCACTCAAGGGAAATTATATTTTTGCTTTGTGGGCCTGGAGAAGACCTTCAACTCGGTCAACAGGGAATGACTGTGGGCCAAGTTGGGGGCATCCTCTATAGATCCAAGACTACTCTACCTATTGATAAGGCTGCACATGGGAAATACCCTTCAAGTAAGATGTGGGGCTGGAGGGTTACTATCTGAGGTGATTCCGGTGACAAGGGGGGTTAGGCAGGGATGCCTGTTGGCACCAGCCCTTTTTAACTTATATTTGACTAACGTAGTCCAGCATATGAAGTTGGTTGATACTCATGCCCCCAAGGTGGGGGATAGATGTCTCCCAATACTTCTCTATGCGGACGATACTGTTTTGATATCGCAATTGATGGAAGGTCTTAAGAGACAGCTGTCCCTCTTTGGAGAATTCTGCCAGTCTGAACTGCTAAATATTAATCATTCTAAGACCAAGATCCTCGTGGTAAGACCAAGGAAATGCTCAAAGCTCCATTCTTGGTATATATCAGGTAAATCTGTGGTGCAAGTTAGTACCTTTTAAATATTTGGGGCTTATGTTTTCATACTCTTTGGGCTGGAAACCTCATGTGGATCTGCTTAAATTACAAGCAAAGAAGTCAGCAGTTGCCATCCTGAGATTTTATTTTGGGCAAGGAGGGACGTTGATAAAACCTGCACTGAGGCTGTTTAAGGCCAACGTTTTGAATCAGGCTTTAAATGCAGCGCCGATTTGGTGCCTTGAATTCTTAGATAAACTGGAGTCCATTCAAAATGGTTTTTTGGCCTCTATATTGGTCCTCCCAGGAGGGACTACCCAGTTTCTCTTGAGAGCAGAAACATGTATGACTACAGTGAGGCTAGTTCTTATTCAGTTAGCGGCAAACTATTGGACAAAAGTAGTAGCCCCAGAGGAAGATGAGGATTCGCTATTGACTTTGGCCTGGAGGACCGGATTATTGGAAGGGTGGGTAGGGTTAGCAGAACAGGAGATTCACAAACTGGGCTTTTCAAGGGAGGTCATGAGGAGGGTGGGTGCTAAGAAATTTGAGGAATTGGTGCAGAGGAGACTATGGGATCAATCTCTTCAGCTGGAAGGGGCCCTCCTGAAGTCCCAGAAGGTGGCCCCTGATTTCATGCCTTGCAACAATTCCCAGATAGGGCAGTTTTACTTATTTAGCTGGATGGATTATTCGAGAAGAGTGTTATTTACATGGCTGAGATGTAGTTCCTTTCCGTCAACATATCTGGAGGGTCGTTATAAGTGTGTTCCCCATGACCAGAGGATTTGTGCTCTTTGTGATAAGGGGACCCCAGATACAGTACCCCACATTCTATTTCATTGTTCAGTCGTGGAAGGCCCCAGACTTAAATATCTGGGGAAGTACCTGTCTCAGTTACAGAAGGTACCAGAATCTAAAGTATTACGGGCCTTCCTGAAGCCAACTGATGTAGATCTCACCAGGAAAGTGGCAGAATATGTGAGGTGGGTTGTATTGATAAGCTAGAAGATCCGGGGGGAAACTAGTAGGCCAGGGTATTCCATGGGGCCTGAGGGGAAGACAGGACATTTGGCCTGATAACTATTTGTGGTAGGGGGACTATAAAAGCTTGGAGATAATAAGAGGTACAGGAGGTAGGGCTGAAGGGGATCTGGTTGCTTTTAGATTATTGCTGTATGGATTTTGTGTACATTGTATGGGTTGAGTTGTACATCCCACTGTCAAGTATATTATTTGTATGTATTATGTGTATACTGTCATCGTTAGGTCTATGTTTAATAAGGGGTTATAGTTATCCTTAGAGGTAGCTTGTATATAAGGCTGACTATAGATTGCAAGGTGGAGCTGCAGAGGGCCTCTAAGTAGGTCATTTTGCTTATTCCATTTGTATTTTTGTATTGTGTCTATTTTTCATTGGACTTGACCTATTGTAAATCATTGTAATAGCTATGGCTAGACAATAAATTGTATATATATATTAGTTGATTCAGAAATCATTGAATGCATTCTGACTGACGTACATGTAGGAAATCTTAGCGGACTGAATGTGGGGCTTCTGAGTGCCAGGCTCACAGTCTCACTACAGAAACGACCGTCCAGTGGTAATTGGGATGCCCTGACTCTATGGCCGTTTTCACACAGGATGCGCCCACTCATGAACACCCAGAAATCTGGGTGTTCATGAGTGGGCATGATCCATGTGAAGTGGGATTACAGATGGCAAGTGGAGGTGCAGGTCTGCTCCCCCCTAACCTGCATCCCCACGCACCCCTCACTCATCAACACACAAGGAGCAACCAGGGGAAATGGCAGTTGCTCCGTGAGTGTTGATGAGTGGGGGTGCATGGGGAGGCATGTGTAGTCGTGTGCACACCCCACCCACCGTGCATGCGCCGGCATGCCCATGCACCCCCACCATGTAAAAATGGCCTATCTTGGCCAACACACCACAGATTCAGTCTGGAGCCTCTGAATGTTAATATATGAATGTTCCCATCACATGAGCTAAAAGATATGGAACTCTTTCCTGAGGCAAGTAGTAGACCCAATAGCCTCTATGTGACCTCACTCTGACACAGCATTAGAGAAAGACAACTGGGAAATGTAACCTAATCCTAATGTGATTTACACATTCATTTATATCTCTGATCACTATTTACTTTGTTATTGCTTCTCTTTGTTGAACAAAGTGTCTTGATTCTCATCTCACATATTACACAAGTTGAATTTCATTGTGTACTTTTAGACAGACCGAAGCTCTGCTTCTGCCTGCCTTACCCCCGGGTTGACCAGTCTGTACCCGATGTGCAAAGTGGAGCAAGCTATGTCTGATCTGGGGTATCTCTGCTGCCATCTCTCAAGAAGATCCAGGAGCATACCATGCAGAGCAGGATGGCCAAACCCAGAACAATGACCCAAAGTGCAAAGGATGTCCATTTGTTGGACAGACCCACACTTCAGCTCTATGCCCAGACAGCAGTTGCTCTGGTCAGAACCACAGAGTTGTGGCTACCTGCCTACTGCATCAGGTGACAGGATGCAATTCTGTGGTGCATGGGCGGGGCAGCACTGAGGATGCCGGCTCCATCTAAAGTGGACCAAACTGGAGCTGCATGAGGGCAGACGCAAGGATGCACCTCCAGAGCAACTTCAGGGGCAGGAAACCTCCACGTCCATCTGTTTACACCCACTGATAGTGTAGAAGGGAGAAGTCCTGAAAGGCTGCTGGCCCTGTAAAAAGGAGGACTATGCACATGTGCATGGGTCTGGGGTAGCCAGCCCAGAACCTGAGAGCTGCCTGTGAAGGAAACAGACTAAGGAGTGAGGTGCCAGAGTAGGCAGGACACTGATCCTTTAAGGGCAGTAGTGCTGTGCTGTGGGCCATGCCCACTCTGGCTACATAAGCAGCTGGAAGTCTCTGCCTGGGAATGAAGGGATCGCTGTCCCACTCTACACTCTCCAGGGTGCTGAAGGCTGGAGAACCAGAGTGGAACCAGGTACTAAGGGAGGCTGTGCCCAGGAGGGAGCCTCGTGCCTGGGGGAGGCTTGGCCAGAGCCTGGGACTTTGAGGACTGGCTAAATGGACCATGAAGGGGGTTGATATTGGGAATATTCAAACGTAACAATACCACAGTAAATCCCCTGTGGTGGGCATTGGTCCTGGTACATCTGTTGTGTTCCTGCCAGATGTTCACCCCAGTGAATCACTGGCGGGAATCACACTAACTACGATTCTGGATCTTCTGGTGACCACAATGACCATGCTTCTGGTCCAGAATCATAGTGGGATCAGGTCCCAAATGTGGTTGGATTGGCCACGATCTGGGATGGGGCGAATGTTACATCTGTAACCTTCAGCCTGGCTGGATCGTGGTCCCAACCACGGGGACGAGATCGGGCGCAGCAGCTGGATTGGCCACTATGCCTGCCCATCTCCTGGTGGACGGGTGGCTGGGGGAAGGCAGGGGGGGCGGGGCTGTGCAGCCGCACATCACACTGAGCAGCCCCGCCCCCGCCCTGATCCCCGATGAGAATCAGGCCGGCACATCTAAAGGATGGACGGCCTGATTCCTGACTAGGATCTGAAATTGATCCCGGTCCGTGGTTCAGCATGGTGGCCCTGGCGGCCTGTTACATCTAAATGTACCCATTGTGTCACTCCTGAGCCTGTGAGAGTCTGACCTGAGCCTGCAGGGTGGAAGCGACTTAGCCAGAAGCCCCAAGGATTGTGGACACTGTGTCCAATAAAGACTATTGACTGATACCCTCTGGACTTTGCCTGTGTTGGGTCCTATAGGAGGGTACCGAGGCTCAGGCTGAATAGGCATGGCAGTGGGTTAGAGCTAATTCCCTAGAGAGACCCCAGAGACCCCATGTGGTCCTGGGAAGACTCCCTGCTACAGCTAGCTATGAAGTTACTCTTGATTTAAACCAGTGGGGAAAGAAGAATCCGCCATTATTTATTTTATTTTTCTATTTGTTATTTGATTTATTTCATTATTATTTTTTTGCCTCTTCATGAAAACCCTACAACTTCAGTATTGTATGTTTTACAACGCCTGTTATTATAGGGTGAACACATGGAGTCAAACTAGTCCATGCAACAGGAGCTGACAGATGAACATTTAAGCTCAGACCAACATAGGGATCAAGAGAGAGTTAGGAAACTTTCATTATTTTCCCCTTATCTGTCAGCTTTCATGTTGTGGAAGCCCTGAATGACTAAATCCTTCTTTGGGGACCTTTTTTGTGGAATTAAGTTATTGTTTTAACTTCCATTTCTGTAACCACTTTGCCGCAATGTTTATGCGTAGACCCCTTTGTGGACTCGTCCTAGTTTGACTAGAAGGCTCTTGGAAGCTATCAAAGAGCTGTAAAATCCTCAGCATTGAGTTTACCTTTCCTGTGGGCATTAACCAACATGACAGTTACTTCAGCTGCATAGTCGCAGCTGCAGATTTTCCCTTTCAGCTTCCTGAGCCACTCAGCTGTACGAATTGCAAAGCCTGTCTGTTCTGACCTGTAAATCCTTTCTAATTTCTTGCTGTCTTTGTGCTCAGGAGAGGATGTAACACTGGTACATTCTGCGATTAGATGCAGGGACCCTAGAGATTGGTCGACTCCAGAGCAGAAATGCCAAAGTCAAGAAAACATTGATTTCTAGCGCATGGATCCTGACTCTAATCAAATTTCAGTAATATCAGCCTGTGACCTTTTCTCTTATTAGTGAATTTATGCACAGCTTAATCCCTGGCTCCCTTATCACTCAGAGTGTGCTTGTGCTTCATTCAGCATAATTATTGGAGAATTTTAAAGCCTTAATTGGTTATGATTGAATTTTGATCTGAATCATGTTTATTGTATAGGAGAAGAGTGCATGCTTGCATTCTTCAGAACAAATCCAAATATTAAGCAGACAATAAAGGTATCCTGTTGGATATATAATTCTATCCCCCACCCCCACAACCTGCTTATATTTGTACACCTCCATGAAGAGCAGAGATAGTAATGTAACACCATGGCATGATACAGTACATGTTTCACTTAAAACCCATAAAATGTATTATAACAAGGTTTTTTGCACAACTAGAGTGAAGGCTCTGATAACACTACCATTTCTAAACCCCTATTTTCAGGTATTTAACTTGGTCATAAAATATTGCTCTGAGCAAGAGCTCATCTGAGCTTAGCACAGTTTCAGACCTACAATAGAAAAAAACTGTTCATACCAAATACTTTGGGTGTTTTTAGGCATCCAGCCCTTGGAGCTGCTCTGTAGGTGCACCCCCATGTCTGCCCATTTCCAGCCCCACCTGGGTCTGCTTTAGAGAGATCCAGAGGGTTCCCCTGGCTGTGGTCTGCCAACAGCACATACACACCATAGAGTTGCTGGTAATCGAACAACACTCTGACACCTGAAACTCTAGGCTGTTGCCGGGGTTATGGCCAACTGGGAATGGAACTCCAGTATGGGTCCACAGAGTAGACGGACAGCAGCTCCACTCCAGGTCAGTGCCAGCACTCCAGGATGTTCTCTGCATTGCGGGGCTGTTTCTTCACTTCAACATCTGGCATGTTGCCTTCAGATGGACCAGCCAGCCTGGGGGTGAAGTGGGCTGGTGTGGCCACCCTCTGACCTACCATCCATCTATTTATACCCTTTGTTTTGTAAATGTAGGGTTTATTTCCTCTTTGAAAATTCAGCTCAAGTGCTTTTGTTTTGTTTTGTTGGCTATTTGTAATTTTTTATAAAAGGTTTCTGCTAGCAAGTGTGTTTGTGAAGCAGTTGCTAACTGTATTTCATATACATTGTTATTTTGGAAGGTTAATTGTGTATCTTTGTTACATGAAGGTTCTATTGTAAAGATTACTCTTGATTGTTGCAATGATTTTTTTAGAAAGACTGTGAGATCACATCAAGCGTGATGACCTCTGCAAATGTTCATAGTGCTCATTAATGGATGGACTTTGAGTGAAAATTCTTATGGCTTACCCAAATGTTTGCAGACAAGCTAGAAATAAGCATGACAGTTTGAACACTGGAAAAGTAAATCAGCAGGATTTATTTGTAAGAATATTTGCAAATAATGTTATGTTGTATTTGTTCTGGTCTAATCATTGATCCAGAAAAAACACTTGCACACAAGCTTTTCTTTAACTTGAAGCCAATGAATCTGCTCATCGTTCAAACATAAGCATGTATCTGAAAGTGTGTTAGAATTAGGGCCAAGTCAAGACTTTAGCAAATGTTAGCAAATACACTAATTTTTAAGTCTTAGAAAATAAGCTTGCATTTTGAACTCATAATTCAATGAATATTTACTTTAAAAAAATATAACTGATTTGTCCATAATATTTTTAACAAATCACTCTTTAATAATTAAGAAAATTACAACTAGTTGAGGATGGATAGCTTGAAAATTCTTTTGCATAGCCTGTAAGCTTAATCTTTGAATTTTTATGAGGAATTATACTACAAATAGTACATATCTTCAGCAAATAATTACACGAGCAATCTTAATGATCACCGAAAAAGAGTCCCAAATGAGGAGCTACAAGGCATTAATTTCAAAGAACTGTTAAAGTACACATGTACTTTAAATATATTTATACATATGTATATATATATATTTCCTGCTGGCCAGATGCTATGAATTTTTAAACTCTCTAGAAAACATATATATTTAAGAGATCAAACATGATGCAAATTATTGTTTAAAAAAACCAAAAGCAGTAATTAAGTGAAGTCCTGTCAACCAGCAAAAGAGAAGTTTGAAATTAGTTGTCTCCCTCATTCTTTCTAATCAGATGCAATCGAATTACAATTATTTGGCCCGAATCCATGCTGCGCACATGCAAGCCTTGCACACATGCTGCACAAGCTTTGCACACCTCATGCACAGTGTGAGCACATCACGCACAGCATGTGCA
>QEPC01001682.1:103969-119293 GCA_003113815.1 Sphenodon punctatus | reverse complement strand
ATAAATAAAATTTCTCTCTCTGTGTTATTGTTTTAGCGACCCCAATCCTAAACCCTGAGCGCTGCATGCTCAGTCTACATGCATCCCCATTATGGGGACTATGACGCGTGAACAAACTGTGTGTGCACGTATTTAGGATCGGCCCCAGTGACTTTCTGATATGAAACAATCAATAGATAAATAGAAAAGTACAGAAAATGGTAAATTGATAATCGGTAAAATGGCACAAAATAGAATAATGGTAATGATAAGCTGGTAACTTGGTAACAGTAATGGCAATTTGGGTAACTTGCTGCGTGCTACGTAGGTCATGTTTAGTATCTGATCTGTCCCAAATGATTCGGGTACTGCAACCTTGAAAGATGTACACTTTTTTGCAATTACTCATTTCACCTCTAAAGAACCATGTCTCTTACATCTTTTGCTCTGAGTCTTTGGCTACATACTAATCTCAACCGCCAATACGTTGCAACCTTGTTATAATACTTGTTGCCGTAGCACAAATTTGTTTATGATGTGGTATGAGGCATGGCTACCATTCTTTTAAAATCAAAAAGAAGTATTATTGCATACAAAAGGAATGCAATCCTCCTTTATGCAACCTACTGGAAGAATTCCTTGATATGCCCAGGGAGGAATAGTAGTTTGATAAGATTTCCCCAGAGGGGAAAGAATCATCAGGCTTATATCATCTAAGGCACTGGTTCTCAACCTGAGCATATTCAGGGGTTCAGCGAGAAACAAGCTGTTTCAATTCTGACTTCCTCTGCCTTATGTTCTGACTGACTGGAAAGGGGTCCCCACCTGCATAATTTTTTTTTTACAGGTCTGAAAATGAAAAAAAAAAATGCGAACCCCTTGTCTAAGGGATAGTGACCCATCACAGCCACTCTGTAGTCAGGGAAGAACATCTGTTTAAAACCAATTTCTCCATGCCACTCAGGGACCATGAGCATTTTTGCCACTTGTGAGAGTATGAAAACTATACTCAGGGTCCCTGACTGGCAGCTGGCATCACACTCCATAAAATTTGCTTTGAAATACAGTAGATATCCTTCCCTGCCATCAAAATGGGTGATGGGTCATTATTCCTTAGACAACGCAAGTCTGTTGAGTTTTTACCTTGAGGAGAATCTTTTCACAGACTGCCAATCCTTCCTGTGTATATCAAAAGGACTTTGCACATCTGAATACTTAAGATTTAAGCATCTTCATTATTGCATTATTGAAGTGTATAGCCTTTGTCTAACCTCAGTTATTCCTTCTGTGCTTTCTACTTTTCCTATTAGTTATTAGGAATGGGAATACTAATTCAGCATTAATACAAAAGTGCACTGAAGTAGGCACTTTAGTATTAATTTCAGGCAAAAGCTTCTTCTTCTACAGGATATGGAAACACCGAAGCTGGAGACAAAAGAGGGTGACCTGTGCCTTAATTTCTGTGCAACGCATTGAAATGTTCACTTGGAGAAGGGTGAAATTTTCATTTTTAGAAGACAAGAAAGGGTGCTCTGTTCTTTATTTTGTGGTGTTGTTTTTTTGTCATTTCTCTTCGTGGTGGAAGGGGAAATTTGCCCAAGCATCATACTCATTCACCAATGGTCAGTGCTTTACTTGTAAGCAATGGACACCAGTGACACTAGTAGTGGAGGAAGGTGGCTATTGCGGTAAATAGGTGGCTATTGGCTGGATAGGGTGACAGGCTGGATGGGGTACGATGACATTAGTGCTCGTTGAGAGAGAGGGGTGGCACTGGATGGCATGGAAATTAAGGCGCAGGTCACCCTCTTCTGTCCCCAGCTTTGGCGTTTCCATATCCTGTAGAAGAAGAGGATTTTGTGTGAAAGAGTAAGAAAAACTGTGTGTGCATTGTGGCTAACTTGTAAGCAAGTACAATATCCGATAGTGTACAACGTGTTTACTGTTTACATACTGCATGTAAGTTAAAGCATGCATCTTATCTTTCAGTTTCCATGTTTTATATCTGCTTCTCTGAAATTGTCTGCACCCTAATTTTTCTCCTAACCCTGGAAGGTTTGTTTTTTTCCCCCCAGTGGAATTTCCATGTTTTTAAAAGGCCATCTAAACAATCCTGACAATGCGTTTTGCTGCCGCATTATTTTTACTTTATTTTATTTATTATAATGAAGTGATATATAATCATCATTAGGAATGACCAATTTTGGAAAAGAAAACTTGTTTTGTTGCTTGCTTCCCTTGTTAAGCAGAATATTTTCTTAATTGTTCCTATTGGTTATGAACACTAGCACAAAGGACTCTTGAGTTCCTAACACTAAGAACTCTTGAACAATGGAGGTTTTCAAAGAGGCTGGAAAGACACATCTCAGACACATCATTTTTTAAACGAGCAAGACTGGCGTGTGGGTCCATGTCCATTGTGTGGTAAAGACACTGAGCACCCACACACATGGAGTGAGTAGGGAGGTATCCTAACGGGTGGCTCCCTGGGTGGCCACTGCACCCATGCAGGCAGCCTCCATGCACTCCCGTCACCACCAATCGGCCCTGCAAATGACTCACACAGCCAGTCATTAACCATTTAAGAGTTCCTGGTAGGGCTGGGGGTAGGACGGGGAGGCATTGGGGCTGAAGACCTGTCTTCTGGTTTGGGTGGGCACCCTGGTTCAAACGATCCAGGGAATTATGGGCACCTGTCCCCATACACTGTTTTGCCTTTCTCCACATGGGGCACTCTGTCTTTTTCTCTAGTGCCCTGTGAGTAGTCATGAGTGAGTGCTGCATGGGTCATGAGAGCACACATCCGCACACACCACCTTTAAATGAGCAGTCCATTGGGTGATTGATGGGTGACCATGCATGGTTGCATCTCATTTTAGAACACCCACTTTAGCTGTAGACATCTTGCACTCAAGCAGGGAGTTGGATTAGCTGGAGGTATCTCCTCAGCTGCCCAGACCACGTCTCCCACTCACCTAATTTGTTACTTCCTAGCATAAAAGACCCTCCCAACAGGAAGATGGTTCCAGCCCCAGTGCACACACATGTGCTGCAGTGGGCCCTTTAAACAGCCCGGTAGTGGCGGACGAAGTGTACTGGTGTTGGCAGCAGCAAAGATGGTACTGGTGACCATGAGTCCTTGTGGGAGGGGGAAAGAAATGTGGCCACATGGTTATGGTGGCAGCAGCACCAAGAAGTGTTGACCAAGCTTGGGACCAAGAAGCAGGGAGGGGCAACTGAGACACAGGCAGCCAGACACGTGGGTGGGGGGTAGCATTAGTTTCTCTCCCTCCCCACCTCCATAATGCTGCCAAGGCAGCTGGAGCGGGATGTGGCCTTAGCTAAAGACTGCATGTGCATGCGTTACATACCGAGATTGTGAACGTTCCACCCATTGGTTAAAATGGGTCCCAAAGGCCCTCAGAAGGGGTTAATTCACTAGTAGCATTTGGGCAAAACAATTCAAAGGCACCCCTCAGCCACAGTCTTGAATTTTAGAAAAGCTCTGCAGCCCCTTAGATATAAGTAACAGCTCTATTTGGCTGCCAACACAAAGAAAACTGCAATTCAGCCTCCGACTCTGAAGTGTTGTATCTCAGCCGCTTCTCAACAGATTTGGCTGAAATTCATACATCTTCAACCTCTCTCCCTAATGATCCCACACAACAAGATTTGAAATGGTAGCATAACGCACTTCTATTTTAAAGGAGAAAGAATGTTCTTACTAGGGATGTGTAAACGCGGTTTGAATGTTCGGAGTTCAGCCCGAACTTGATCTGTTCGGACATCCGAACCGAACTCAAAAATGGCCAAATGGTTCGGTCATGTTCGGGTGAGCTCGGATGATTTCGGGGTCAGGAAAAACGTGACTTTGGGCGGGGAAAACTTGACTGGAAGGGGGAGGCAGCTGAAGGAGCAGACTTCCTGGCACCAGGGGTGGAGACGAGGGGTGGTCCCAGGGCAAAATGATACCGATACCAAAAAAATCTTCAAATTCGGTATCGATTTTAGTATTGATAGTGCTATTTTTGGATGTTTGGCCGAACCAAACTCCGCCAAACCGAACAACTGAACCCGAATTCAGGTTTCAAACTGAACGACTGAATGTCCAAACATCCGAACCGCGTTCTGTTCACACATCCCTAGTTCCTGCATTAAAATGAATGCTGCTCTACGCTTTAATATACAGGCACTACTGTACCTGTATAATACTAATAAGACTAAAGTGAGCAGCAGATACTAAAATTCTGCTTAATATTCAAATTTGAAAAAGGCTCCTTTGTCATTTACCGGGCTCGGTTTGGCTTGCTCTTCACCACTCTGCATCTTTGCCCACTTGTTAATTGTAGCATGGTCAATTTCACCTGAGCTCTGGCAGTGCTTCTCTTTGATGTTTTCAGAAGTGACAATGGTACGGATTAATCTGCTTTAGCACAGATTAATCTAGGTGTGACCATCATGTTTGAAAGTGGCCACCAGGTGTTACCACGGTCAAGAGCCAGCTGCCAAACCTGGAATAAAGCGGGCTATTATGTCTGATATTCCACTTTACTTAGCATGGTCTGAAGTTGTGCCGGGTGCCATGGTAGCTGTCACTGGCCATCATGGATACCTGTCAGCCAGGGAGTTACGTGCTTCACACAGTGTGGGGGTGGAACACACAGATGCACATCCCTGTGTCTACCCATCCCTTCCCCAACCCAGCCATTGCAACATTTGTTCAGTGACTGGGCCGAGTTCCAGCCAGAGTGATGGCCCAGAACAGTCTGTGGCTTTGGCAACACTCATTCTCCTCTGTCTCCCAGCTCTGCCCTCCAATCTCCCACCATCCACCCCACAGCTGCCTTGTCTCACCTGTGCTGCATCCTGAGATCAACTTTGCTTTCTGCTTTTCCAAGTCTGCAGGTGAAGAGGGCAGGTGGGGACAAACACACAACAAAGTTGGTCTCAGGAGGCGAGATGAGGCAGCTGTGGGGTGGGGTGGAGGGGAGGCAGGCAAAGTAGGTTATAGAACCTGTGACGGAATACCCTGTGCCTCCCAAATCACCTGCCTGGTTGCTCCACAACTCTTTGCTGCCACCACCCAGGTTCCTTCTCCAACTGAAAGGATCAGTCCCTTGATTCAGATACAGCCAGGCCACATGGGGTCCCCCCAGCTGTAAGACCTCTCTGGGTAGACTTCTCATGAGGAGCTCTTTGTGGGGGTTTCAAGAATGACTCAAGTACTCAGTGTTATGAAACAGAAAAAAGAACTCTATATTTGTACTTACCTTTGAAGCAAATGGTGTTCTGCTCCCCTTAAACTCAGAGGAGGGGTTTAACTTAAAAGTCCCAGAATCTATTTGGCATATGCAGGGTTGGATGACTTGCCTTTCCAATGGTATAAGAAGGCCGACACTAGTTCTTCTTGTTTTTACTGTCCTGAAATAAACGGCAGGGTTTCTTCCCTTGAAGCTTTAGGTGCTCTGTCCCTCCACCAGTTCCTCTGCTGGTCTGGACTTGCAGCCCAGCAACAGTCTGCTTTTAGGCTCTGTGCTGGCCCCTTTCTCCAGCAGCCTTGCAGTTCGTAGCCAGTTATTGTCAGGTCCTGCTTTCTGGCTCAGCAGCCTTTTGGGCCTTTCTGTCAAGCAACTCCCTTCCCGGCTTCCCAGGCTTGCTTTCTCTCCCCCACATTTTACTTCCCCACCCCCCCGTCCAATGTGTCAAGCTTCCTGATTGGCTGCTCTTTTCCTCCTTCGGTTTGCAGCTTGCACAGTTCCCGCTCTGGTTGCAAATACCTTTCACAAGGATTTCCTTTTTGCAGGGAAAGCCTGCTAGACTGAACAGAAGTGTATAGAACACATTAACCCTATAATAACCAAACATAAAAGCATAGTACCCATAGGGCTGTTATGTCACTGAACCAATTGCCATGCAGAAGCAAAATCACCCCCATCCATAAAAGCCCCTCAGCCCCTGGAATCCCCCCCCAAACCTAGTGCCACCCCCACCACCCAGTGTCAGCCCCCCTTAACCCTTGCCTCTCACCTAGGCACAGGGGTCTTTGTGGGGTCTCAACCCCCTTTGACCCCACATCACCTCAGTCCAAAGCCACAAGGCATCCCCTGAGTCCACAGTCACCCTCCAAGCACCCTCCACCCACTAAAAGCCCTCCAGCCCCTGGCATTCCCCCCTGACCCACAAACCCTGTGCCATGCTCACCGCCCCCCAAAACAGTGCCAGACAAGTACACTGCACTTGACTTTGACAGTTTACTAGTTTTAGAAAGCCCATGGATCTTTTTCCATTGACTTCTATGGAAAATGAAACAGAACAAATACTAAAATAAACAAAAATGAAACAGAAGTAAATACTAAGTCCATCCCTATTAGTTCATCCCCATCCCTTTGTCTCCCCCACCCCCATTGTCTCTTTTAGATTGTAAGCCTGCTATGGCAGGGACCGTGTCTTTCTTAAAATTGTAAAGTGCCAGGTACATTGCTTGCAGTATATAGATGCTTAATAATAATAATAATATTAATTAATAGTTATGTTTCCGCAATGAACCGCTTCCTGAAAACTAGCACCTCTTCCATAGGGCCTAATTCTGATCTTTCTAACACTGATGTAATTTGATCAAGTACAAAGATGCTATTCATGATGTATGCAGATGCGCGATTAGTGCTTAGGCCAGCGGTAGGGAACCTCTGGACTATGGGTCAAATCCAGCTTGTGATCTGTTTTCATTGGGATCCTTTTGTTGGCATGTTCTGACCTGCCCTGACAAACCCAGGGTAACCTGCAGCTCCATAAATGGTTAAAACCAGCAAAAAGGCCTGGTAAGGACTTACGACCAATATCCTTGCATTGAGCCTAAAAGGATGGCTGCCTAATCAGATCTAGCAGACATGGGCACATCGCTGGCTTCAGTTGCAGGACCATTCATACCTCCCAAGGAGCCAAGATTTAAACACCCTTGTTGACTCGTCATCTCCTTTGTTCACCCTTCCCTCACCTCAAGCTATCCTGTGCTATATAAGAGACCCTATAGTTTGTACAGTACTTTAGAAACATCTTGGCTAGCTGGAAAGGTCTGTGTTGCTGTTTCTCCTGTTCAAGGACAGATCTGGATCCATTTTCCCTGATCCACCTCCCAAGCAATAAAAGTCTAGTGACCCACATGTGTAGTATAACACCCCTGAACCACCCCCACCCCCAACGCAAGAGACCACACCTTTCCAATTTTTGGACCTAGTCTATGAACCCAATCCCTGCTCTCAAGCAGTAAAAAAGTATGCTCAGGAGAGAGGGAGCAGAGATGAAAGCATGTTTTTGAGAGTAGAGAATGGACCTCCATCGCACAGATCCATGAACTGGACCCTCCCCTTCCTTCCCCCACCTGAGCACACTTCTTAGATGCCCCCGGCACATCCATCTGATCCAGCACTTGAAGCTTGTACTAAATTTCAAAATGTCCCATAGGAGGGAAAACATCCTCCACCCTGATTTACATTCCCTTCACTATTTAAAAAAATTATCACTACCACAGGAAAAAAATGAAATAAAAAAACCTGTATCATCCTCTGTTCTGTATATTAGCGTGCTGATTTTTTAATTTTTTTAAAATACTGAATCTAAAGGTTATGAGGGGCACTGAATGATAGCCATTGAAAGCAAAATCTTGTGTTTAACTACAAAAAGCAGCAATAGTGGAAACTTCACCCTGTAATCCTTCCTGCATATTGTGCCTCATTCTGACTCTGGAGTAACCACTCCATGCCCATTAAACCTTTGGCCTCTTGGCCAGAGCTAACAACAAAGTTATTGTTCAGGGTGGTGGTTTGTGATGGGTAAACGTATTCATCAGGAATTTGACTGAGGCCACCAACTAGTTTCACAGTAGCTCTGTATTTATATTAATTTGTCTACATCATATTTTCCCCATGAGTTGAGAGTGAGATGTATGGGGTTTGTGCTGGTTTTAACATCAGGAGTACTAGGCTATAGATAGCAGCCTGGTAATAAAATTATTATGGCAAAATATCACAGGCTGTGTAAAACACTGAGGAAGGAGGTGTTATCAGGGAAGTGCATTTCTCTCTTGAAACAAAGACACTCTGTGTTTGTCATGCTCAGTAAAGGAGTTGATAGCAAAACTTATCTTAAATTTTCAGACTCCAGAATATATCCCACACCCTTTGTAATCATAACAGCATAATAATATAATAAATTATTTTTTATGAGTCCTGTCCCTATTAAATCATGTGAATAATAATTAAACTGTGCAATGAAGGAACCACTGAATTAAATTTCTACAGAAATCAGCCTCTTGTCCTCTTGAAGAAAAGAAGATGAGGGTGGATTGAAGGTGAAGAAAGGGGGGGGGGGAAGAGTGTCCCACATGCTGCTGCTTAGTTTGAAACCATAAGATAGCTCATAATACAATGTTTACAGTCCACCCTTAGAAAAAGATAGAATTCTCGGCTGTAGTAGGAAAGTAGTAGCAATATTGACAGGTGATTATTATGTGTGGTCATAGGTGTCAACATGAGTTGAATAGTGTACATTTAACAAGATGCACTCACATTCCATTCAGTCTTTGTCTTCCCATTTATAAGTTGAATTTCTTATACATCTGTACAGGTCCTGCTAGTCAGGTGTGCAAGTCACAGGGAAGCACATGTGCTTGCTGTAATTGGCACCCCAAATGGCAATCTCACCAGAGAGGCTAAAGCCTGATTGAGCACCAAGACTGAACTACTCTCTAGGTCAACAGTGAGGCAAGTGTGGGAAGCACATGTTGTTACTGCCTGTTCTTACCTATTCTCCAGAAGTGACAATCTAATAGCTTTAATGAGCAATACATTTCCTTCCAAATAATTGATTTAATAAATGGACTGACCTGTTCTTCCATTCTCTTCCTGACTTACTGAAATGAGATATTTACATACATCACAAAGGATGTGGGGCCCTACTCTAAAGCATACTGTTCCCTCAAAACCACTTCCCCACACATTCTCCTTTCCCATCTATATACTCTTTCACCTTATCCCAGTTTCTTTGTCTGGCCTCCCTCAGTTCTCCCAACTCTGTTTCCCTGATCTCCCCATGCCATACTTAACCTGCCCTATCTCCCTTCCACCACCTCTGGCTGGGCCCACTTCACTTTCTTTCCCACATATCCAGAAGGCCCAATACCATTCCCTTCCTTTCTCACAAGACCACTTTCTTCTGCCCCACCACCCAGACTAGACCCACGTCATTCACTTCTTTCCTTACACTTTCCATTCCCCCAACTTTGTCACACCTGATTCTTCATTTTTTTGCTGCTACCAACACCCCTGCTGTAACTGGAAGGGGAGCACCATTCTAATCCTTCATGTATTTGAACTTCCTGTGAGCAAGATTGATGGTGGAGGGGAATAGCAGTGGCTATGCCCACTGCTGCAGCTGGCAGGGAATCCAACTGCTGGAGGGGAGCAGAATGGCATTTCCGTTGTGACTCCTGAAGCCAAATGGGGAAGGACCTCCGGGGGCCTAAGCAGTAGTGATGGTGGGGGGGTGAGAGTCTTATCAGTGACACCACCATACAGGTACACTGCAGCGTGGGTTGCTCTTTAGGCTGTGGGATCCCCTACTGCCAGCGTAATCAGAGTGGTGATTAATCCGACCCTGCCTATGTACTGTGCTTGGTAACAGGTGGAAAAACACAGGTTTCAAACCTAAAGGAAGCAAGCTTGTCTAAAAAGCATTTGTCAGCAAACCGGAGAGTTTATGAACAGAAATCCCACCGCTTGTTAAAGTTTGAAACGAAGAAAACTTAATTCTTTGGAGGTGGTATTTCTGCTAGCAAGCCTTTCAGTCATTTAAAATGCCTTTAGCCTAAGGGCTTTTTGTTTCATTTGAAGGATAACCGTTTACTATTTTTTCCTGTCTCTGTTGTCACTGGCTCCTCAACCCTGAGGACCATTTTATTTTAGCTGATAGGAGCTGCTGAGCAGCACTCCAACTTGTTCTTTAGCTCTGGAAAGAGGTTTTCTTTAATCTAAAGACAACAGATAACAGTTCTCTTGACCTTGCACCTAAGGTCCTACTGTTAAATTGTATTTGTTTTTTAGATGAGGTTTGTTCCATTTTCTGGCTAACATTTTGACATTTCAAGTCACCTGTACAAGAAGAAAAAGCCAGGTTCATAAGAAACCATTAAAGTATTTTAGCTTAATACTGTGTAACAGGTCTTTAGGAAGGAGGAAGGGGGACAAATTTTAATCACAAGAATTATTAGTGTTAATGTAATGGCAACAATATTTAAGAACAAACACGCACAACATTGGAGTTTCAAATATCACTCCACTGGAACTGTGCCTCAAAAGCACATTTTCTCTCATATTAGAGTGTATTTTATTTTACATGTACTGAACCTGATTTGTTGTTCAGTTCATTTCAATCTGACTTCACAGCAGCAAAACACTTACATGTGTGTTTAACTTTAGAATGCAGTGGAGCTACCCAAGTTAAACACATGTAGAGTACTTGCCTTCTTTCCTTTTGTCTAATGCTGTATTTCTTGAAACTTTGGGTCTAATTCAGTGATCAGTGAACACTGAGTAAAGCAATAATCAAGTTGTGATGGAAAAGGAGACTGTGTGTGAGAGAGAGAGAGAGGGAGGGGAGAGGGAGAGAGAGATGTGAAGGATGAAGTGGGGGGGCAACGTTATCAAAAACGGCAAGACCCACTGTTGCCCCCACCTCATCGGTAGCCCCCCCCCTAACTACCAGTCAGAAGCCATGCCCCCTGGCTCTGCCCCAAGTTCTCTCACCTACAAGGGTTTGTGGGAGCTCTATAGGACTAAACATCCTTGTGGGTACTTTACCACATTGGGTGTTGTTTTCAGACAGATGTGGGGCTACGCACCCCTGGAGCGGCTTTGGGGCGCATCCCCATGTCCATCCATTCCCAGCCCCACCTGGGTCTGGATCAGATGGACCCAGTGGGTTCCCTGGCCACAAGCCCCCCCCCCCACACACACTATAGAGTTGCAGACAATTACCTGGAGCAATGGCCATCTGGAAGCAGAACAGCAGCATCAGTCTATGCATCAGATGGACAGCTGCTCCGCTTTGGGCTGGTGCCCAGGGTTTGGCAGGTTCACTCGATTGGCGGTGCTCCGGGATATTCCAGAGAACTGCCAGCAGGGCTGCCCTGGAGCAGGCACAGCATGGTTCACCTGCATATTTGATGGGGCCATCTTCAGATGAATGGGCCGTCCAGGGGTGAAGTGGCTGGCGTGGTGAGCACCAGAGCAGCCCATGTATCTGAAAACACCCATAATGAGAATAGATTATTAGAAATGTAACTTCTAAGTGATGTTGTGGAGGCCCCATCATAGAAGGCCATTAAAAATAAGACTGACATCTCTCAAAGATGGTCATGGTGTAAGTACTGTTTATTCTGCTTAATTAATGGCAGTGGGGAGTAAGATAACTCACTTGACCCTGGGTGTTCTTTCTAGAACAATGATTCTATAGTTTAAATCCTAATTGGAGTGGAGGAGACTTTTTTGCAGGGGAGGAGGCCTAGAAATCAAAGTAAATAAATAAAATTAAATAAAATGAAGAATTCAATGTATCCAATTCTTGATATAAACCAAGAGCATGAATGAATAATACATAGTATGCCAGATTTGTTATAAGGCACGTTTGAGTTCCAATGCAAAGCTTCCCATTGCTTTACATTGGAATTTTCAGGCACTTCACTGTCAGGCTGGCAACTTTTTTTGTTGCTGGCCTTAATTAGCTGTGCCTTGTGTGGCATTACAGCTGCCGGATTCCAAAAACAAAATGGAGTTTTCCCTCCAGAGTACTAAAAGCTTCCTGAAGTACTTTGCAGCCATCCCCCTGCCAGCAGCCCAGGCAGGGTGTGTGTGTGTGTGTGTGTGGGGGAGGATCTAATGCTTCCCCCTACCCGCTCGCTTGCACGCTGGCCCGCCTGCCCCTATTCCCGACTTAAGTTCCTCTAATACAAATCAAAGAGGGGTGAGGAGAAGAAATAACACAGGTCACATGCTTGCCTGCTTGTTTGTTTGTATCATCCTTACCACTGCTAGGGCTTCTGTTGCCACCACTGATGCTTTTTAGAATAGCTCAGGGCCCCATGTGAGTGCGCATTCTTGGGACGTGGCCCAGATTCCTGTCTGACATGCTGGGACTCCATTTCATGGGCTCGCCCTCAGTGTGTGCACGTAGATGGGAAAACCCTGCTTACCCGCCTAATTTTTGGTCCAGTCAGCCACCTCTTCAGTGCTGCCGTGCCCACATGCTGTAACATTCAAAGGCCTTGCTCTGCCAGGTCATGTGCATGCGTGCAACTGCCATGTTGGTGAGCATGGTATGCTGGGAAGTGTAGTTCCAGCATGCCACACTAATCAATATGGTGGTGGCCATGGCAGGCCTGCCTGAGAGGGGCCTTTGAAAGTTACAGTGTGCGGCCGCAGCAGCACCACCATTGGGTGAGCAGGGGAGAGTATGGGGGTATGTCTGTCTGCCTCTGCGCTTGTGGTGGTGTGTGTCTGTGCCTCTGCATATGTATTTTACTCTGCCAGGACCATTCTGCATTCAACGAGAGCAAAGTATGCATGGAACAGATCTACTTTCTGCAAAAGATACACAGGAGAACCCACATCAGTGCTCAGCACTTCCATACATCCCCCCTGCACCATGGGCTGGATCTAGCCCATTATTGGGGGTGTTCTATCTCCCTTGGTTCCATCTGTGCGGAGCCTGGGAGTGCTCTTGTATTCACAGCTATGCTTGAAGTCTCAGGTGCTGGCTGTGGCCAGAGGCACCTTCTGCCAATTTACATCTGGTGAAAAGGCTCCGTATGTCTCGGACTCCGATCTCACCAGTATCATACATGTGTTCGTCACCTCAAGGCTAGACTACTGCAATGCGCTCTATGTGGGGCTGCCCATGGTGATGATTCAGAAGCTGCAGCTAGTTGCAGAATGCGGCAGCCTGTCTCCTCCCTGGAACACATAACATCTGTACTCTGAACACGGCACTGGCTGCCTATTGTCTTCCAGGCCCAATTAAAGGTGCTGGTGTTGACCTTTAAAGTCCCTCATGGTCTAGGCCCTACTTATCTGAGCAACTGCCAACCCCTGTGGTCATCCTGGGATGCCCTCCTGGAAGTCCCGTGCTATCGACGACTTCAGATGGACAGGAGGGTGTTCTTGGTGACTGCACCATTTCTTTGGAATTCACTCCTGGTGGAGGTTTGCCTCAGCCCAAATATTCTTGCCTTCCAACAAAACTGCAAGACCTGGCTCTTCTGCCAGGTTTTTGGTGGGGGATGGGGAGAGATGGGTTTTTAGGTGAGGGGGAGGGTATTTTAAGCATTTAAGGGTATTCTATGTTTTCTATGCACACAATCAGAGTTTGAGTTTTATATTGCTATTTATTTTTATGCATTATATTTTTATATTGTAATTATTGTTTATTTATGACATTGTAAGCTGCCCAAGTCGCTTATTGCAAGAGGGGTGGGGTAAAAATGAATAAATAAATACAAATTACAAAAATAAAAGGGGGATAACTTTTTAAGTTTCAAGTATACAAACTTTTTAAACAGACTTTAAATAACTCCAAAAAGCAAAGGCTACAGAAATAATTTTTTTAAAAATGTTAAAATAAACTGAAAACTGCAAACAATAAATTTTAGGATGATCATCCTAAGGAAAATATTTCTTCCTTCCTTTGTCCTATAGTCTAATGACTAAAAAAGCAAGTCATGTGCACTCCATTTTGGCACAAAGTCCCTCACACCCTAGCAATCACCCACTTTCCTGTATGGTCTGCCTCTTGGCCTACTGCCTTCTATCAGATCAAGGAGCAGAGTCTTTTAGCAAAGAAAGAAAAAGAGTAAAAATAAATTGCCTTGTTTCTTCATTTCCACTTCACTGGCTTTTGTTGTGTTAGATGGCAAGAAGAGAAATATGCAAATACCTGCAATCCCATAATTTAATTCAAGATAAATGTAATTTTCCAGTCACTAAACAACATATAGCAATTTTCTGATCAATTCTGATGTGTGTTTCTAAATATGTAAATATAGTACCAGACAGATTTTCAAAATCCAGGTTCGTTAAAGCTTTAGTCCCTGTACAAAGCCAAAAAGAGGTCCTTAATTTTAATAAGATGATTAGTAACACTTAATACATGTCATATATATGCCTCATCTAATATGAACATTCTTCCTTAAGTCAAGGCCAAAGTCTGCAGGGAAATATAAGATATTAAGAGTTTGTGGCATACAGAATGTAATTACTAAGAGTGCAATCTTCCAACAGGATGGCACAAACAGTTAGCATAGCCACAAGTCGCACTGAAGTGAATGGTCCTTTCGTTTGTGCTATTCCACTGTAAGAGTAGGTCCTAAAATAGATGAAGTATAATCATGTTATAGAGAGATTTGGTCTGTTGGTGTAAGCACCAGTGGTCAAAGGCTGCACTTACTGGAACCCGTGGCAACATTTTCATTGACTTCAGAGGGAGTAGAACTAGGTGCTATGTTTGAATTACCTAGACTAACCGGATGAGATTTGTGTGCTGCACCCAAGTCTCTCAGCACAGAACATGCACTCCAAGGTAAAAAGGAAGCAGTGGTGCAAAGGTGATTTTCTGATGCCATTTCTTTCCTGTTCCATAGAAGCCACTTCAAGTAACTCCCATGTGCCTTAACTCCCATGCTATGCAAGGGTCTGATGTGCTAATGTAACCTACTATACTTCTAAATCAGAGAATGTATAAAATTTCAAGAATAGCAGGTGCGTTCAATCTGACAGCATTACTTCCTCCAACAGTAGTTACAGGACAAATAAAATCATAAACTCTTTCATCCTCTCAAAACACACTATTATTTCATAGAACATGAAGCATTTTGAATACTAGTATACATTAGTGGTGGGACCCCGGGCCCATTACCGGCTACCGGATTTACCGGTTACCGGTTCTGCGAAAACCGGATTCCCGGATTAAATCCGGTATCGGATTTATTTCATTGGTTTCAATGGGGCGCTGTGTCCCCATTGAAACCAATGAAATAAATTAGTTCCCTCCCCCTCCCCCTCCCAGGCTGCGCGGGTGGAAGGGGGGACACCCCCCACCCACCCTGCCCAGCCTGGATTTTTGTTTTAAAAAAGACAAGAGTAAGACCCAGAGGCGAGCCCACCCCACAGCACCAGCGGCCGCGGCGTCCCCGCAGCCGCCGGTAAGTATGACCCGATCCCTGGGGGGGGGTGTTTAACACCCCCACCCCCCAGGGATCACCCCTACTAACGTTCAGTGCGCTTACCTTTGGGAGCTCCG
>QEPC01001682.1:61748-80242 GCA_003113815.1 Sphenodon punctatus | reverse complement strand
GCTCCAATTACATTGGGGTGATCAATACCACCCACATTTCCATCCTCTTCCCCCCACCCCCACAGCTGTGACGAGTATGTCAAACAGCTGGGGTACCATTCCATGGTTCTGCAAACCATTGTGGACAACTCTGGATGCTTCACAGATGTGGTGGCCAGCTACTCGGGCAGGAACCATGATGCCCATATCCTGTGGCAGTTCCCCTTCTTCACTATGATGAATAGGGGAGTCTTTGGGCCCAACACCATCACCACCACCAAGGTTCCCAAGAAGCCTGTCATCCTGGGGGACCCAGTCTACCCCCTGATGCAGTGGCTCATGAAGGCCTATTCTGTGACCCACATACCGGAACAGAGCTGCTTGAACAGGTAGCTGAGCCTCTCCAGGACCATGTTGGAGCTGGTGTTTGGGCTCCTAAATCAACACTGGCTATCTATCGAAGGGAGGATCGACTTCAAGGTGGAGATGTTCCCCCAATGGTCACAGCTGCCTGCATCCTGCATAACATCTATGAGATGAATGGCACTACCTTGGAATACATCCTCTCCGTGAGCCAGTACCCCTGTACAGGCAGGCAGGCAGGAGGATGACTGCCACAAGACCCTTATAGGGACCACCACAAGACCCTGAATCGGCCCCTGTGGTCAACTGGGAGGGCCCTCCTTGGAGTTCCCCGAGTATCTTGGGTGATGACAATGAGGAGGGCATTCTCGGTGGCCACACCAAGGCTATAGAATGCCCTCCCAATGGAGGTCCACTTAGCCTTGGACCTTCCCTCTTTCCATAGACAATGTAAGACCTGGCTGTTCTGCCAGGCTTTGAGTGACTGAGACAGATGAGGGTGGGGGACTGGGTAGGGGGGAGGCACAGTTTTTATCTCCACCATGGGGGTATTTTATTGTACTTGTACAGTGCTATTTGTATTTCTGTTTTTAATGTTGTTTATATTTTTATGCTTTTAATATGCTATGAGTTGCCCCGAGCTGCAGTAGCAGGAGAGGGTGGCCTATAAAACTAAGAAAATAAATAAAGTAAATAAATAAATAGCTCAGAGGATCCCGGATGCCCTGTGCATTCATATTGGCCACATGCACAATGCAAACATGTTATTTTCTCTGTACATATATAGGAGCCACAGAGACGTTGATTTTTGAGGGAATGTACAGCTGTAAATAACAACATGTTCATGCACAATAAAGGGATAAATGGTGGCACTGTTAATGTGACATGTTGTGCAGGGACAAAACTTCATTTCTTTGGTCCCAGTACAACCGTCTAATGTGGCCCCGATGCCACGATCGCATCCCATGTACACAATTCCATAAGCCAAGAAGGAAACGTTCCTATTTTAGTTCTGAAATATCATGAATAGATCAAATCACTTTACAGCTTTATTTCCTCCACCCCCTAATCATTTCTATAGAGCTACTTGGGATATGCAACACTTAACAGTCACAGATTTTGGAGACAGGTCCAAAGCCCAGCCCACAATCTTAGATTACAATCTTAGATTTTTAAAATTCTATTTCACTGGCCTTTTCTATTGCAAAACCAGGAATGACTTCACTGGAGTCAATTTGTCCTGCAAGTTTACAATCAGTAGACAAAACAGCAAGGTGAGTTAAGCATTCTTGTGCCATAGTGTCAGGGGTCAGCCCTGAATCCATGGCCTCATGATCTGGTCAGCAGCCACTGTTTCCCCTGCACCATTGCTTGACTTATGCTAGAATACTTTCCCCCCATTTGTGTTTCTTGGCCTCGTTTTCCCTCTCGCACCTGATACAGGGTGTGGATATGCCCGCCAACTTCCTGATTGGTTCCCAGCCTTATATAAGGCATACTGGGAGCTGTAGGAAGTTGGTGGAGCTTCTGTTTCCATTCCTCTCTGGCTCTTCCCACACTTGGTCTTCCGTGTCTACTATGTCAGTTTTCCTCTTCCTTGTAGCCTTGTGTCAGTTGTGGTTTTGAGTGTCCTTCGCTGTTCTGTTCAGCCCCAGCCCCCCTTCTCCTTTGTTTGCATAACACTTCCCTAGTCCTCTAGCCTCCCCCTGTGAGTTGTGGTGTTGTATGTTTACCCATAATTGCATGTATGGATTGTTGGTTCCTTCCTTAATAAGTTAAGCCTGATTCCCTTCTCCTCCTTCTCCTCGTTGTTGTTGCCCTGCCCACCCTTGTGCATCCGTGTTTGTTTGTGCTCTTCTCTGCCCCACCCCCTCTACTCTTTCAGCTCTACTTCCATTCTGCTCTTTGTTTTGTCTCCCTTGCTTCCTCTAGCTTGGTGTGCACTTGTCCTGTGTCCTCACCCACCCCCCACCCATGCTTTTGTGGGTCAGTGGAAGTTTTGATAGCCTAGTGTATTCCTTTTACGCTCTGTGTTTATCCAGTTCTGTGCCTTGTTTCCTTGTCCCCCTCTTGCCTTGCTCAGCCCCTATGATCCTGCCTTTCCTATCCATGCCTCAGCCATTACCAAGGTCCAAGCCCTAACACAGAGCAGAACACCTGCAGTTTTTGATGAGTGCTAGTTTGATGAAATTATTTCAGTTTTTGTCACAGTCACTGGTGATTATTATGGTACTTGTCCCTCCTTCTGCTACTGCTGCCAGCCTCTGTTGGCTCCTCCTGCTTGTGCACAGGAAATGCCATTAGCTAAGGAATACTGGGACTCAAAGTTTGAGTGTCACATAGGGAGCTACACATCGCTCTGTCCGTCAAACTAAAAGTCCTAGACTTTTCTGTAAATGTGCTCTCTCTCTCAGCCTGGGCCAGCAGCTCACTGTTCAAAATGTTGCTTGTTCTGCTCTAATGTTGCTTTTCGTTGACTTCAGAAAATCTCACAAGATTTCACGAGATCTGGACACCTCATAGATACAGGGAGATACGTTTGCATAAGCATCTAACATTTAGCTTCACTTTTTCATCTCATGGTAATGGGGTGGTCTTTCAACAATTGAAGGGGATCAAGGGAAGAATTAGAAGAAAGGAAACTAAGACTGCACATGTATGTGGATGGCTTCTTGAAGGAACTTACAATCAGAGAGAGTTATGGGGGCTCTACTTGGAACACACCTCTATGCCTGTAATCCCTAGGGATGGGTGAACAGAACGCGGTTCGGATGTTCGGTAGTTCGGTTTGAAACCCGAGTTCGGGTTCGATGGTTCAGTTCAGCCGAGTTCGGTTTGGTCGAACTTGGGCGAAAATTCAAAAATAGCGAAACAAAAATGAAACCTAATTTTTGGCCCTGGAAAGATGTTTTTCCCACCCCTGAACTCATCCGAACACAACCAAACTGTTTGGTCATTCGAGAGTTCGTTTCAGATGTCCGAACAGACCGAGTTCGGTTCGAACTCCGAACATCCAAACCGCATTCACCCATCCCTAGTAATCCCAGGGGATGTGGGGTGGTGTATTCAGCAGGGTACCCCCTCCCAACAGATCATCTTTGGAGGCTCCAGGAGGAGAGGCACAGCAAAGAGAGGGTAGGGTTTTCCCAAAACTTGCAGGTACCAGGAGGAAAATGACAGGCAGGGTTGGCGTCAGGGAGACTACGGGAGGTTCGTGCGGTGTATTTCTTTTGTTCATGATGTTAGAGAGTAGAGGTATACATGTAGTTTTGAAATTTAAGTAACACGGAATTTTATGTACTCTTTGGGAACATTTTCCCCAAAGTATATACAGGGGAGTATGGTATTCTACACTTACTTTGGTGTATATATGTTTCTAGAACAGTGGGAGAAAAGTTGTATGTACATAAGATTTAAGCAAAATGAAGGGTGTAGGGCATCTACTGCTATTTCCCAGAGAATGTTCCTAACAAACCTGAGGTGAAGTAGCTTCTGAAGCTTTCAGGAGAGCTGTTTCATGTATGGGACACTGTGCCCAATCCCCCCCTCCCCAAAGCAGAGGGTGTACCTGGCACAGCAAATTGGGACAGTCTCCTAACCTCCACCTATAGAAAGCCCATTGCTGGAGTGCTTGGGGACAATTGAGGCTGCATGTTTGTGTTTGGGGATTTTGCTGATAGGCTGGTGCGTAGTGCTGTGCCACTCACAGTGACAGTTTACCTGCTGCTGAGCCCCACTCAAGAATCCTGCCCCATAGATGCACTACTCCTTCAGAACTGGGAACATACATTGCTTTGGCTGCTTCTTTGTTTCCAGAAGAGGGGAGGGAATGGGGTTGGTGGAGCAGGGAATTCAAGCTGGTGTGAAGCTGCTGTAGCATCCTTGTGTACAGATCTCCTCTCAGTCCCTGCTTCCAGAACTCCCTAAGCCTGGACTGCTGCTCTGCCAACTCTGAAACAGAACAACTAATCATCCACATCCCCTGGTCTCCCAGTCCTGTCCCCCCACCTCTTCTGCTGTACCCATCAGTCCTTACCCTCAGCCTCTGACCCCCAGCCCTGAGCTCCCCCCATCTGCCACTACCCCATAGTCTATGCCCGCAGCCCCTGTTCCCCCAAGCTCTGCTACTACCTCTCAATCCCCACCCACAGCCCCTGGTCTCCCAGGCCTGAGCTCCTCCCAAGCTCTCCTGCTGCCTGTCAGTTCCCACCCGCAGCCCTGCAGCTGTCCCTCTGCCCATGAATCCCTGCTTGCAACCCCTGCCCTCCCAGAACTGCTCCACAGCTCTACCACTGCCCCTCAGTCTCCACCCACAGCCCCTGCTCCCCCAGTCCTGAGCTCCCCACAGATCTCCTGCTGCCCCTCAATCCCCACCTATAGCCCCTGCTCTCCTGCTGTCCCTCAATCCTCACCTGCATCTCCTTCTGTTCCAGCTCTGGGCTCCCCCCCAGCTCTGCCACTGCCCCTCAGTTGCCACCTGCAGCCCCTGATCTCCCACCCCCAGGCTCTCCCCAGCTCTTCCACTGCCCCTCAGTTGCCACCCGCAGCCCCTGCTCTCCCAGCCCTGGGCTCCCCCCACCTCTGCTGCTGCCCCTCAGGTCCCACCCGCAATCCCTGCTCTCCCAGCCCCTGGCTCCCCCCAGCTCTACTGCTGCCTCCTCACCCCCTCCATTCCCCAGCTTCAGTGTTGCCCCCAACCTGCAGATGAAGAGGATTGGGAATGAAAGAACAATGCAAAGTGTGGGGGCATGGAGCCTAAGGTGGAATCAAGCACAATATGTGAGACTGTACAATGTCTTTACTGCTTACATGGCTCACAAGTTAAGGCATGAGCCTTAACTTGCAATTTCTATGCCTTTTTATAGCCTGATTGAATTTGCAAGAGCCATAATTATTTTACTCAACTGGAGGTTTTTTGATTATGGAATTTTTTAGTTTGTTTGAGAGGTTTTGCAATACAAACTTTTTTTGCAATACAAAAATTTCCTCCTGCTGGTGCAGTAGAACACTGAGCAATAACATTTCAATAACAATAACATTTCATTACTGCTGGCGCAGTAGAACACTGAGCAATAACAAGAACAACAACATTTCAGGATTTCAAAGACTCACCATGTACTGAAGTGTGGCTGCCCCATGGGGTCTCACCTGACCAGTAGTGGAGCAGCTTCAGCAGCACAGCCCGAGCTGGGCGTGGCCTTCCTCTGCAGGCCTGCTGTCATCAGGCAGTGCCTTCAGAGAAACCCGGTGACACACCGGGCTTGGGATGTGCTGTCAGAGCCACTCCACCACCAGCTACTTAAGTGGTTGGGCTGCAGGTGATGGAGGCAAACCCCCCCCCCCATTCAACCCAGCTCTGGGGGTGAGGGGAAGGAGGGCCAGAGGGAGAATCTGGGGTCGAATGTGGGCATGGATCCATTTTTTCTCGCAAGAGATCCATTCCACTTTAAACACATAAAAATTCAACATGAGCATGCAGTGTATGTTGATTTCACATTAGTGCTGTTTTCTCGTGAGATTAAATATCACAAGAAAACAGAGAATGTGGACAAGCACCCTCAGATACAGCTGATCAAACACAGGTCAAGGAACCCCCACGCAACCACAGCATTACTTATAAAAGCAGGGGTGAGAAACCAAACTTCAGGCCCAGGGGTCAAACGTAGCCCTAACCAAGGTTTTATAGGGACCTTTTTCAGTTACTGAATTTGCGGTTTGATCTCAAACACCAAAGCACTGAAAAAGAAAACATATCAAACAGCGCCATCAGTCACAGATCCCCTCAGCCCCTTCCCCAAACATGGACCAAGTCCACTCCCAAAGCCCCCCTCCCCCCCTGGGGTGCAGCAGTGTAAATGAGCTCAGATCAAAGAGAAGACAAAAAGGTATTTTCTTGATTGGGTGGCCCTTACCTCAGATGCTGCTGGGCCTGGGTCTTCTGGGAGGACTGATAGTCAGAGGCAGGCTTGGGCTGCTAGGCAGGAGAGGACAGCACAAACATTCTGGTGGGTTGCTTCTTGGGCTGGGTAGCGGCTCCCCTTTCTCCTCCAGGAGCCATGGGGGGGGGGCAGGGGGAGAAGAGCAGCCATGTGCAGAGGTGGGGCACAGGGGGAGAGAGGGGATAACCATGAGGAGGGACATAGGAGGGATGAGGGTGCAACCCCTCTCACTCCATACACAGGCACACACTCCACGCACACACACTCTACTCCACCCCAGACACACACTCTACTCCACATACACTTCTCCACCCCACAAACACCCACACACACAAGGAAACACACCTCCGCGCACTCCCCCTTACAAACACTCAACCCTCACACACATGCTCTCCCCACACTACACACACACACACACTCTCACTCCCCCCCAAATGGGGTTGCTCTCTCTCTTTCACACCCACACCCACACAGGGACACCCACATGTCCCCCACAGGAGACACACACACTCTCCACATCCCACCCCCCAGCAACACACATATGCATTTCCTTCACACAGAGACACATACACCACATGCTCCCCACCCACCAACACACAGGAATACATACATACACAAGGCAACATTCCTCCCACCCCTTACAAGGGTATATTTACACACATATGCTCACTCCCACTCGCACATACATATGCAGTGGTGCACATACAGATACTTTCTCCCCTCCCCCACATCACGTGCACACAAACACTCACACAGCACAATGTCTCTCTCACACAGAACGCTAATGCTCCATCTCACACACACAACATTCACACATGTACATTCTCTCTCATGCAGCACTCAACTACTGCCACTGTTTGAAGGCCTGGGGCTGCCACACAGATATGCATGCTGGGGACGGAGCCATGTTTCCTCTCTGGCATGCTGGGAAATGTAGTCCCAGCATACCAGAGTAGGAAACATGGTGGCCATAGAGGTGCAGGGCCTTCCAAAGGGACAGTGGTGACAGCAGCAGCATCGGAGCAATGACAGGCAAGTAATCGAGAAAGATAAGGTGGGAGGTGGGCAGAGCAGTAGGTAGGAAGTTGTTTTCCCCCCCTCCCAAAGAGAGTTGGGTAGGGGGGTGGTAGTTAGTTAGGACTTTAGTGTATAGGAGACACTCTAACCACATGTGTTGCATAAGGGCAGCTTTGCCTTCTTCCATGACTAAAACAGGAGTTTACACTGCTTATAATTTTAAAATTACTGGGCAGTTCTTTAAAAAGTAAAGCCACAGCAACCCTAGTCCAGAGGCTTGAATTTTTAAAAATGCTTATAAGTCCTGATGCGTAACTAAAAAAACCCCAAAGGCTGATCAAATCCAGAAGGTTGAGGGGAGGAAAAAAATCCTGCTCCTTAGCCTCTAGTCTTTCAATGGTTGTATCTCAGCCATTTTAAATCAGTTTTTTCTGAAATTTGTCTATACTTTAAATTATCTCCATTTTATAAGGAATATAATGTTTGCATGTTATAATAGAGAGTGCGAGAAGTCTTAAGTATAATTTGTGGAATGGGTGGCTGGGTGCGCCCTCCATACTGAAGGCAATGTAAGGTATACTTCAAACCTTTTGCCACTGGGGACAGAGTTTCAGAGCCCCTATGCAATGAAGAAACAGGGCTGTTTTTACTGATTCTTGGGCAGCTGAAGCAGATGCCCCCAGATCAGGCAGGGCTGGTAAGTGCTGCAGTAAGTGCATGAACTCTTAGTGAACTGTAGGGGGAGAATGGAATTTGTGGAGGTGGAGCTAGGTAGACTGGAGTTGCGTCAGGGACTTTTTAACCTGGCTCAGGCTGTTAAGCAAGTGTTTCAAGTTCTGCTGCTGGTACCACCATAATTGCTGGCAGCCCCATTTCTGGAACCAGATCTGCTGCTCTTCAGATCAGGTAAGGAAAAGCTCATCTTTATTACTATTTTGGGCAGCCAGGGTGTGTGTGGTATTTCTTTTGGACTTTTCTTGATTTTTTTTTTGTGCCCCTTTTTAGAGTTGATAAAAGGTTTTTGGCGGGGTCCGGGTGTGTGTGGTACTTCTTCTGGATTTTTTCTGGCCTTGTTTGCTGCTTTTAGGGTTGGTAAAATGATTTAGAGGGGGTCTTGGGGTGTGTGGTATTTCTTTGGGATTTTTCCAGGCCTTGTTTGTTCCTTTTAGAGGTGGTAAAATGCTTGGGGGGAGGCTGAGGCATGTGTTGGATTTTTCCTGGCCTTGTTTACCGCTTTTAGAGTCGGTAAAATGCTTTTGGGGGCCAGGGCATGGTTTGGGCTGGGCTTCAGTCCCCAGCTGGGGGGCCTGATCCTACTGGATTTGTGGGAGATGTGTATGATTTTTAACACCCCAGAAGGAGTAACGTGATGGAAACTACAGTCTGAAACACGTGGCCTTTAATGACTGAGATATTCTGAACTACTTTTGCAAAGGCCACTGCCTATCTCTATNCTGGGTCTTCTGGGAGGACTGATAGTCAGAGGCAGGCTTGGGCTGCTAGGCAGGAGAGGACAGCACAAACATTCTGGTGGGTTGCTTCTTGGGCTGGGTAGCGGCTCCCCTTTCTCCTCCAGGAGCCATGGGGGGGGGGCAGGGGGAGAAGAGCAGCCATGTGCAGAGGTGGGGCACAGGGGGAGAGAGGGGATAACCATGAGGAGGGACATAGGAGGGATGAGGGTGCAACCCCTCTCACTCCATACACAGGCACACACTCCACGCACACACACTCTACTCCACCCCAGACACACACTCTACTCCACATACACTTCTCCACCCCACAAACACCCACACACACAAGGAAACACACCTCCGCACACTCCCCCTTACAAACACTCAACCCTCACACACATGCTCTCCCCACACTACACACACACACACTTCCAGATACATAGAGGACACACTCTCACTCCCCCCCAAATGGGGTTGCTCTCTCTCTCTCACACCCACACCCACACAGGGACACCCACATGTCCCCCACAGGAGACACACACACTCTCCACATCCCACCCCCCAGCAACACACATATGCATTTCCTTCACACAGAGACACATACACCACATGCTCCCCACCCACCAACACACAGGAATACATACATACACAAGGCAACATTCCTCCCACCCCTTACAAGGGTATATTTACACACATATGCTCACTCCCACTCGCACATACATATGCAGTGGTGCACATACAGATACTTTCTCCCCTCCCCCACATCACGTGCACACAAACACTCACACAGCACAATGTCTCTCTCACACAGAACGCTAATGCTCCATCTCACACACAACATTCACACATGTACATTCTCTCTCATGCAGCACTCAACTACTGCCACTGTTTGAAGGCCAGGGGCTGCCACACAAATATGCATGCTGGGGACGGAGCCATGTTTCCTCTCTGGCATGCTGGGAAATGTAGTCCCAGCATACCAGAGTAGGAAACATGGTGGCCATAGAGGTGCAGGGCCTTCCAAAGGGACAGTGGTGACAGCAGCAGCATCGGAGCAATGACAGGCAAGTAATCGAGAAAGATAAGGTGGGAGGTGGGCAGAGCAGTAGGTAGGAAGTTGTTTTCCCCCCCTCCCAAAGAGAGTTGGGTAGGGGGGGTGGTAGTTAGTTAGGACTTTAGTGTATAGGAGACACTCTAACCACATGTGTTGCATAAGGGCAGCTTTGCCTTCTTCCATGACTAAAACAGGAGTTTACACTGCTTATAATTTTAAAATTACTGGGCAGTTCTTTAAAAAGTAAAGCCACAGCAACCCTAGTCCAGAGGCTTGAATTTTTAAAAATGCTTATAAGTCCTGATGCGTAACTAAAAAAACCCCAAAGGCTGATCAAATCCAGAAGGTTGAGGGGAGGAAAAAAATCCTGCTCCTTAGCCTCTAGTCTTTCAATGGTTGTATCTCAGCCATTTTAAATCAGTTTTTTCTGAAATTTGTCTATACTTTAAATTATCTCCATTTTATAAGGAATATAATGTTTTCATGTTATAATAGAGAGTGCGAGAAGTCTTAAGTATAATTTGTGGAATGGGTGGCTGGGTGCGCCCTCCATACTGAAGGCAATGTAAGGTATACTTCAAACCTTTTGCCACTGGGGACAGAGTTTCAGAGCCCCTATGCAATGAAGAAACAGGGCTGTTTTTACTGATTCTTGGGCAGCTGAAGCAGATGCCCCCAGATCAGGCAGGGCTGGTAAGTGCTGCAGTAAGTGCATGAACTCTTAGTGAACTGTAGGGGGAGAATGGAATTTGTGGAGGTGGAGCTAGGTAGACTGGAGTTGCGTCAGGGACTTTTTAACCTGGCTCAGGCTGTTAAGCAAGTGTTTCAAGTTCTGCTGCTGGTACCACCATAATTGCTGGCAGCCCCATTTCTGGAACCAGATCTGCTGCTCTTCAGATCAGGTAAGGAAAAGCTCATCTTTATTACTATTTTGGGCAGCCAGGGTGTGTGTGGTATTTCTTTTGGACTTTTCTTGATTTTTTTTTTGTGCCCCTTTTTAGAGTTGATAAAAGGTTTTTGGCGGGGTCCGGGTGTGTGTGGTACTTCTTCTGGATTTTTTCTGGCCTTGTTTGCTGCTTTTAGGGTTGGTAAAATGATTTAGAGGGGGTCTTGGGGTGTGTGGTATTTCTTTGGGATTTTTCCAGGCCTTGTTTGTTCCTTTTAGAGGTGGTAAAATGCTTGGGGGGAGGCTGAGGCATGTGTTGGATTTTTCCTGGCCTTGTTTACCGCTTTTAGAGTCGGTAAAATGCTTTTGGGGGCCAGGGCATGGTTTGGGCTGGGCTTCAGTCCCCAGCTGGGGGGCCTGATCCTACTGGATTTGTGGGAGATGTGTATGATTTTTAACACCCCAGAAGGAGTAACGTGATGGAAACTACAGTCTGAAACACGTGGCCTTTAATGACTGAGATATTCTGAACTACTTTTGCAAAGGCCACTGCCTATCTCTATATGAAAAACAGGATGTTTTAAGTGTCCCATGAAACATTTAAAATATGTTTTCACAGAGTGATGGGTCCTGGACTTCACTGAAATCACTCTGTATTGTGCAAAATGATCTTAAACCAAGCTGCTACCATGTAACGTGACTTATGGATTGTTTTGTTTGGGAAAGAGGAGGGCAGGAGTAGGGTAGAACCCACAGTGCCATTTCCTAGGAACTATTCCAAGAGCAGCTTCTGACTTAGATGTGGGGCCTGGATTTGCTGATCCAGATGGGGGAGATGTCTCCATCTATTATTTGTGGGATGAACATGGCAACCATACTCTCTTTCTAGTCTTTTAAAGAAAAACATCAAAATAAAAATCGAACAAAATAAAAATGTTTAAAGCACAGCCACCCTGTTGTGTTTAATTCTGGTAGATCTAAAATGAGACCCACTAGGCCTGGTATGTTTTGTTTCCACCTTAAGCACAGGCTGGAAATTTTCTCATACACCTGGAAGATGGATCTCTGGGTTATTCATGCCAGCAGCAAAAGCCACTCTCAGTGTTTCTTAACTGTGTCTTTCCTCCCCCGGTCTGGTGAGCAGGTAAAGAATAGATAGATAGATACAAGATTTTTTGTTCTATGAGAAAGAGAATCATTCTTCTTATGCCTACGTCCTTGAAAGAATAGAGAAAAGTTTAATTCAATGTTCGTATAACATGAAGGCAAAGGCATATGATCAAGTATTCTGCATCTCGCAGTGGCGTTGGATTAGAACATGGATCAGTGCAACAGGGGAATGTCTTTCTTGCCACAGGTACATTACTGGTGCTATATAAATACTTAATAATAATTTTAAAATGCAGCATTGTGAACACTTCAAATATCCTTGGTTTTCTACGTGACTTTATATTATATTGTTGTACTTCTTGGAACAGCCCCTTTTGAATTTAGTCCATCTTTGTGACTTAATGCTTGAGAGAGCCGAACTTTGTATGTTTAAATAGGTTGGTTGGGTTATTTGGGGACAGGGGCTCATAGTGCAAAGAATTACAGACAAAATATAGAAGCTTTTCCAAAAAATTGTTTGATGACTAAGGAAACTTTAAAAATACTTGCTGATTTTTGCATGCAGCCTTGTGTGGTTTTAGTATTTTAATTCAGCTTGCATGAAGGCCTAAAAGTGCTGTATCAGAGGTGGGGAATCCAGTGCCTTGAGTTTCTTCCAAAGTAATTCCCTATCCACCAAATCAAATGCTGTACGAAGATCCATGAACGCCACAAAAAACCTACCAATGTGGGCAACATATTTAGAAGCTAAATGATAAAGAATCATACATTGCTGGACAGTCGACTTCCCCTGCTGAAAACTGGCCTATTCTGGATGAATAATGTTATTGGAAATAAGCCATGTTGTTAGCTTGGACAGCAAGATCCTGGTATAAAGTTTACTAATCACTGTTAGCAAACTAATCGGCTGTTAGTTTCCAGGAACTGCCCTTTTTATAATTAGGAGATACTACTGCCATATCCCAGTTCTTGGGTACTACCCTAGTATTGTTTATTACAGTAAACAAGGTTGCTAAATACGGCACCCACTAATCCTTAAATTGTTTGATGAATTCAATTCTCATATGATCGATACCTGGTGCCTTATTACTATGGGCTCCCTCAATGGTATTCATAACATCTAAGCTCGTAACTGGCAGCCACAGAGGAACTAAATCCAGAGTATTAAACAGCAAGGGACCAGATTCCAACTCATCAGAAAATAGAGACTTAAAGTGTACTTCCCAATTCTCTGCCGGGATTGGGAAGACACTCTCCCACTTCCCCTGTTGCAGAGTCCCATTTATGATTTGCCAAAATTTCCTTCCATTATTGGCCAGGCCTGCCTCTCATCATTCTTGCCAAACGTGGTTGGTGTATTCAAGCTCTTTCTTTCTAATTAAGGCACGATATTGTTTCTTCTGTACAAAATATTGACCTGGAAAACCATTTGCAGGATTCCTACGATAAGTGTTATAAATTTGCACAAGCACCTGTTTAGCCCGATGGCATTCACCATTGTACCATTTTTGGCCTTTCCAGACTAACTAATGGGGATCTGGAGCATTCCTGGTAAAATGTGGAAATAGAACCACGGTTGCTTTTTTTTGCTACAGAATATCTATAGTCCATCTTGCATGATTGTTAAATTAGAAAACCAAGGACATGTCTCAAAGAAATACCTCTTAGTAAAGGAGTTAGACAAGGGTGCTTGCTGGCCCAGTGCTCTTTAATATATATATATCAACGAAGTTGCTCCTTTGCTGACAGATGAGAGATTCCATCCACCTAAGCTGGCTGAGAGGGTGGTGGGATCCTTATTGTATGCAGATGATCTAGCAATCATGTCTTTATCACGTATTGGTTTGCAACATCAGCTTGTGGCCTTTGCCCAATTTTGTCATCAAAATAAACTGCTTATTAACTACAAGAAGTCGAAGGTCTTGATCTTCTCAAAGGCTCATAAAGTCTATCCATGGGTAGTGGAGGGCCAAAATATTGAGCAAGTAACAGCCTTTAAGTATTTGGGGCTAATTTTTCAGCAGAATCTTAAATGGACTAAACATCTTCAGCAGGCCAAGCAAAATATTGCAGGGACCCCCCTGGCAATCCTTAGGATTTTTGGGCACCTGGGGAAAACTGACATTGTATGGGCAATGAGGGTTTTTAATGCTAAGGTTAAGTCCAGATTCCTCTATGGGGCGGGCCTTTGGGCCATACCCATACCTAAAGGGTTGAGTATTTCCCGTAACAAATTTCTGCAGGGACTATTAAGATCTCCAAGGGGAATTCCTATCGCTGCCCTCAGTTTGGAAACTGGGCAGCCCAGTTGGGAAACAGTAGTTAGAAGAGAGGCATTTACCCTTTGGTTAAAAATGCTTTTCTCTACAGGTCCCCTGCTTAGTCTCCTGAGGGATGACTCCCATAGGAGTTTGTGGGTCACAGATGTGGAGGCTCAATTTGCTCTTTTGGGGTTTTATTGGGATTATCTTCTTTCTAAGGCTTTCTCTCAAGTTAAATCTGAATTGTTCCAGTGCATCATTGATGTAGAGAGGTAACAGAATGTTGCTATTATAAGCAGCACTTCCTTTTTGAGAGATTATCTCACCATTTTACCAGAATATAGTGATAATATAGCAAGCTATTTAATGCAACTATATTCAACTAGAGCAAGGTATTTGTTTCTAACTGTTTGTCTAAATTCATTGCCCACTAAAATTCTGGAGGGTAGGATTGCTAACCTCGATTACGCAGATAGGTTATGCCCATTTGATATGGAGACAACTGAAACAGTGGTGCATATTATGTTTGAATGCCATCTTTATGATAAGCCAAGAATGTTTTATCTGGACTCCCCCTTGAAATATCTTTCGGGGAAATCTAACCATGGGATTATACAATCGCTGTTGGCTGGCAGGAATTTGAAGGTGATTCAGGCAGTGACAGGCTTTTTGGTAGCTGCTTTTGAAATTAGAGAGAAATTTCCTAAATTTTAGGGTATTGATATTTCCTTGGAGTCATAACTAGCGGTACTCCAAGATACTTGGGCTCTTCTTTGTTGGGATACAGCCTAGATGTTGGGTGATTGTTATTACTAAGTTGTAAGTTATTATTTTATTTAGGATAAAACTGTTTGATTAGCTCATGAGTTAATAGGATGACTATTATGAGCACCTTCGCGCTGCTTCAGAATTTTGATATGTTTAATGAATGTACGTGTTTTTGTATTTTGTTTGTGTTTTGTATTGGTCTCTTTGTTTTAAAAAACTTGTGATGACCTTTGGTTAAGCATAATTAAATAAACTTGATTTGATTTTGAGGTGGGGAATCTTTTCCCTTCCAGAGATCAATTGCAGCATTTATGGATTCCACACAATCCTGTTGGGTTTTGCAGCATTTTCAATGCATTTTAGTTGTGCCCTATGCTGTCTGTGTACTTCTGTGTTCTCTGCTATGGTACTCCTGCCACTGAACACATTGCCTGCTGTTTTTTTATTGGAGACAGGTCCCTGCCCAGTGGTCTTACAATTGAAGAAGGACATGAGTTAGGAGAATGCAGGGAAAGACAGACACACACACATTCCCATTTTTTTACAGATGGGGAACTGAGGCTGTATACTTCCATATTAATTTCAAAAGTCTGCTTGGCTCCACCTTCCATTCAGCCCTTCCTAATGTTGCCCCACCCATCAACCCACCAGCCTTGTACCCCACCAGCTGCCACTGTCCTTAATCACCTGTGTAATAAGCAGATATACTTGAGCTGCTGCCTGACAGGGGAGCTATAAATGAAGGAGAAATTGTGACTACAGGGGAGACAAGTCCACAGGGTTCGATCTTGTTCAATGTGTATTTGATGCAACTGGATGTAATTGGAATTTTGGAGTGAAGTCATCAGTATGCTGACTCTATTCAACTCTATCTCTCTTTTTCAACTGACCCAGGTCTTGCAGCTGTTTGAAGCTGAATCCAGACAAGACCGAGATGATGACGGTTGGCTGACCTTGTGACCTAGGGAATATAGGAATCCCTGTTGTTCACAGAATCATAGAGTTGGAAGATACATCAGAGGTCATCTAGTCCAACCCCCTGCTCAATGCAGGAAATTCACAGCTACAGCATCCCTGATAGATGGCCATCTAGCCTCTGTTTGAAAACCACCAGTGAAAGAGAGTCAACCACCTTCCTAGGCATTTTTTTCCATTGTCAAACAGCTCTTAGTGTTAGGAAGTTATTTCTGATGTTTAACCTTAATCTGCTTTCTTGAAAATTAAGGTCATTATTTCTAGTCTTGCCTTCAGGGGTAAGAGAGAACACATCTTTGCCATCCTCTCTGTGACAGCCCTTCAGGTAGTGGAAGACCGCGATCATGACTCCTCTTAGTCGTCTCTTCTCTAGGCTAAATGTACCCAGCTCCTTCAACTTTTCCTCATAGGACTTGGTTTCCAGACGCCTGACCATCTTTGTCATCAACCTCCAAACCCATTTCATGTCCTTTTTAAAGTGTGGTGCCCAGAACTGGACACAGTACTCCAGATGAGGTCTGACTAATGCAGAATAGAGGGGAACTATTACTTCTTGTGATTTGGAAACTATGCTTCTGTTAATGCAGTCTAAATTGCATTCTACTTTTTTTTATTTTTTGCAGCTCCATCACACTTCTGACTCGTGTTCAGTTTGTGATCAACTATAATCTCCAGAACTTCCAGTGTGTGGAAACACACACTGCTACTAACCTATGTATCCCCCATCCTGTATTTGTACATTTGATTTTTCTTACTCATATGAAGAACTTTACATTTATCTATGTTGATCTTCATTAGTCCCAGTTTTCCAACTTATCAAGATCATTTTGAATTTTATTTCTGTCTTCTAAGGTGTTAGCTATCCCTCCCAGTTTTGTGTCTTCTTCAAATGTAATAAGCATTCCCTCTACTCCCTTATCCAAGTCATTAATAAAGATGTTGAACAGTACCAGGCCCAGGACAGATCCCTGTGGCACCCCGCTTGACACCATTGATGAGGAGCCATTGATGAACACTCTTTGAGTGCAGTTCTTTAAATTCACCTAATCGAATAATCATCTAGCCCACATTTTACTAACTTGGCAACAAGGATACCATGGGGGACTTTATCAAATGCTTTGTTGAAATCAAGATTATATTACATTCATGGCATTCCCATGATCCACTGAATTAGTACCTTGATCAAAAATGAAGATCAGATTAGTCTGGCATGACTTATTCTTGACAAATCCATGCTGGCTTCTAGCAATCACTGCATTTTTTTCTAGAAGCTTACAGATTGACTGCTTTATAATTTGTTCTTGTATTTCCCCATGTATCGATGATAGGTTGACTGGTCTATAGTTTCTCAGATCCTCCTTTTATCCCTTTTTGAAGGTAGGGACAACATTTGCCTGTCTCCAGTCTTCTGGCACGTCACCTGTTTTCCAAGAGCTCTCAAAGATGATAGATGGAGGTTCTAAGAGTACATCAGAATGTTCCTTCAGTACCCAAAGATGTAATTCATCCAGCCCTGAAGACTTGAACTTGTTTAGTTTAACTAGGTATTATCTGACCAACTCTTTTTCCTGAGCTGCAATCCTTTCCCCCTGATCATTTATGCTACTTTTGCCATGTTGGACACCTTTTTCCAATTGGGGGAAGATGGAGAAAAAATAGGAATTGAGTAGTTGGCCTTCTCTTTATCACCTGTTAACATTTCAACATCTTTTTCACCAAACAGCAGATCTACTGCTTCCTTCTTCTTCCTCCTACTTCTAACATACCTGAAAAAACCCTTTTTGTTGTGTTTAGTATCCCTCACTAGTTTCAGTCTCATTCTGTGGTCCTTTTACCTTTCTGACACTGTCCCTACAAGTCTGGGCTACATGTCTGTATACGTCCTTCGTGACTTGTCCCATCTTCCAATTCTTATATGTGTCTTTTGTAATTCTCAGCTCATCAAAAAGCTCTTTGTGCAGCCACATTAGTTTCTATAGATGTCTCCCATTTCTCTTTCTCACTGGAATTATTTGTTGTTGTGCTTTCTGTATCACATTTTTCAGAAACTCCCACCCATCTTGGACTCCTTTTTCCTTTAGTTTCTCTAGCCATGGGATCCTGCCTAGCATTTCTCTGAGTTTATTAAAATCCGCTTTCCTAAAGTCCAAGGTCCATATTTGACTATGCTTAGGTTTACTTTTTTCTTTTTAAAAAGATCATGAATTCCAATATTTCATGATCATTTCATTTATTTATGGAGTATGGCCTCCTTTGGTCACTCTGGTTCACTGCCTTAGGGTGCTCCTGGATACACTGCTCTCTGTCTGGCTTGTCAGTTTGTGGTGGTCGGCCAGGAGCGCGTTTCATCAACTTCACCTGGTGAGAAGGCTGCAACCATTTTCATATGATTTGGTTTGGCCATCATCCTCATCTATACCTGCATAACCTCGAGGCTACTGCAATGCGCTCTGCATGGGGCTGCCCTTGACTGTTCGGAAGCTGCAGCTTATGCAGAACGCAACGGCCCATTGAAAGCACATTACCTCGGTGCTCCAGAGACTGTGCTGGCAGCCAATGTCCTCTTATGTTCCATCATGGCCTTTGAGGTTGGCCAGGTTATGCAGAGAGGCATTCATAGCGGCTGCCCTGCAACTATGGAACTCCAGCCCCTTGGAGATCTGCTTAAGCCCAAGCCTGCCGAAGAGATGT
>QEPC01001682.1:43393-53902 GCA_003113815.1 Sphenodon punctatus | reverse complement strand
ATACTCATTTCCATACCTATTTGTGGGTAGCCAACTTTTGAGGTAGGTGGGTGCTTACTGGCTCCACTGAGCACCATGCAGTGGAGGCAGGCAAAGCAGTGGTACTGCTCCTGCTGCTGTCTGGTGCTCCCTCAGATAAAGGTCAGTGGAAGAAATGGCAGCAGGGAGATGGGGACCTGTTCCCTGCTGTCACTTCTCAGTAGGAGAACAGTAGTGACAGAACAAGATGTAGTCATAGGGAGGTAGGTCCCCAGCAGTAGGTGGCAGTAAGTGCAGTGCTAGTTCTCCCCCCCTCGCTTATTCAGGTGCTGCCACTCCTGCTGCAGGGGTGGGGGGTTTACATGTAGCTGTTCTGATGTTTGTTTACACCTCACAACAGCTACATGCAACTATCCTGTCTATACTGTGGGCCCACAATGGGCCACACACCTACTGCATATGGCAGATATAGCTGCTACACATCTACAGTTTGGTGGCAGTGATTACCCATTATGGTAACCATTCACTTGTTGGTGGTTTCTATAATGTCTAGGACTGCAATGAGAGAAAGTGTTCCTATTCCAAAGGGAAATATCAACATTTCTGGAGTGCTTGCAAGTTTCTGTCAGTACTTTGTCCGTTTCTAGTGATTCCGCACTTCTTCCATTTTTTCATCCCCTTTGTCACTTTTCAGGACTACTTCATCAATTTCTGGGGCTTTTTTTGTCACTTTCTGGGAATTTTATGATACCTTTACAGCACTTTTATGGCAATTTCTATCACCTTCCCAGTACTTAGCTGGCATGATTTTGTCTCCACAGCCTCCTAGGTGTTCATGAGGCACACATGGGGCTTGGGACCAGCCCATGGAAGTCCCATTCAACTTGCATGAATGTATGAATTTTGGAAAATTCTGTGCTTCCAGTGGAAGCAATACTCACTGAGATTTTTTGTTTCCAGTCTAATTAATATTTAGTAATGCCCACTGAGTGGTGAAAGACAACAGGACTTGGGCAGTCTTGGCAGGGTCAAGACTATATGGAGTCAGGCATGATCAAAAGCAAAGGGCCCAAGCTAGACAGACAAACCATGATATTATTATTATTATTATTATTAACAAACATTTATAAAGTGTCAGCAGTGTACCTGGCACTATACAAAGTAGGGACGGGACTACCAGTATCCGATAATGCCGGTATCCGATAATCCGGCACTGGGCGTACCAGCATTATCGGATTCAACCCGGTAATCCGGCCCGGTTACCGGATTCCGGGTACCGGATTTTTTTTAACATTGTGGCCATTTAAATGAATGGCCACAATGTAAAAACCCCACCAAAAACCCGCGTTTCCCTCCCCGAGTCCAGGCTGCGTGGGTGGAAGGGGGGACACCCCTGCCCAGCCTGGATTTAAAAAAAAAATTCCCCTAAGTGACTCTCTGCCGGCAAGCCAGAGCCCCCCAGCACCAGCAGCCATCCCAGAAGCAGTCGGTAAGTATTAGACCTGATCCCTGGGGGGGGGGGGTTAACACCCCCACCTCACCCCAGGGATCACCTTTCTTCCAACAAGTTCCCAGGATCCTACCTTCCAGTTCAGCTCCGAGTGGTGGTGGCGGCGGTCCGGAAGCCTCAGCGCCGGCTGTGGCTGCTGGCTTCAGACGTTCCCCAGAAGGCCTACAGCATCTGAAGCCGGCAGCCACAGCGAGGTCTCAAGTGCACGTACTTGGCTTGGTTACCATGAGAATGACAGCAGGCAGGTCCAAGTGGCAAGGATAAGGGTAAACAGACCATAGGTATAGGAAAAGTGGCTCAGCAGGATAAAGAGTCAGACAGAGCAGAGCGAAAGAGGTGAGTTTTAAGGAGAGATTTGAAGGTATGAAGGGAGGGGGCAAGGCGGATGTGGACAGGGAGGGAGTTCCAGGCATGGGGGGCAGCAAGTGAGAAGGGACGAAGGCGCTTAGGGGAGCAGGGAAGGCGTGGAAGGGTGAGCGAAGGGACAGAGGAAGAGTGAAGTGCATGGGCTGGAGTATTGAGGGCGATAAGTGCAGAGCGATAAGGGGGAGCAAGGTTGTGAAGAGCCTTACAATGTGACAGGCCAAAAGATTGGAGCCAGAACTCGGGATACAATCCAAGAAACTAGCCAACATACAAACCAGAGAGCATTGTCAGAAGTCAGGCTAAAAGAGGATTCCAGGAAATTAGTCCAAGTGAGAAACGGGATGCAGACAGAGAGGTAGGAGAGCCAAAGGGAAGTACACAGAAGGCTGGAAAATGAAGGGAGAGTGACAGGCAACCATATATTAGAATTCTTCAACCCACCTTCAACTTCTTTCGGGGCAGTCTTACTAGTAGTTATTGGCCAATCAGGTGAGATGAAGGCATGGCATGAGTAAAGGACAGGAAAAACTTTCAAACTCATTTGCCTTCAAACAACTAGAGATGTGCGAACACCAGGGGGTTTGGTGTTCGGCCCGTTCGGGGTTTGGTCCCCCCGAAACTGTTCGGGTTCGGCCCGAACCAGTTCGGTTTCACCAAACCATTTCTGGGGGGCGGGGGGAACTCAGTTTTCCCTGCCCCTCCAGGCTGTGTTGGTGGAAGGGGCACCGGGGCTCACCTCCCCTGCCAAGCCTGCTATTTTTTAATTATTTTTTTTAAACCTCCCCACCCTAGGGATTGACACGGCGCTCTGGAGTGCTTCAGGCCTCTTCTAGGCCTTTTGGGAACTGAAGGAGGGCTTCCGGCCTCTCCCTTTCAGTAATCAGGAGCAGCCAGAAGTGCAGAGGTTTTTTGTTTTTTTAAAAATGTTTTTAGCAGGCTAGGCAGGGTGAGGGGAGGTGAGCCCCAGCGCCCCTTCTACCCATGCAGCCTGGAGGGGGAAGGGAAAACCAGGTTCCCCCCTGCCTGAACGGGTTCGGACCCCAAACTTTGTTCGGCAGGTTTGGACAGGGGGCAGTTTGTCTTCAGGGTGTTCGCAAATGGCCCGAACACCCCAAGTTCAGGACGAACACCAAACCCCCAAACTCTGTTTGCACATTCCTACAAACAGCACCCCAGATACTGGTTCAAGGCTCACAGTCCTGACAGTCAGAACCTTCTTGCTCAAGTTACTGGGACTGTTTGTGGAGTAGTGACTCCACAAACTAGCTCTGCACCTAAAAGTATGAATTGAAATTAATGGAAGCTATGGGTGCTGAGGTTCCACTAAAAATAAGGCCTTAAATGTCTGAGTTGAGCTCCCAAAGTCTTAACAAGAATAAGATCAATATCCAATACATACTTAAATTCTGAGATTCCATCTTTGGCCTAATCCTGGGGTAGTATAGATACATATTTTCTGTTGCTATAGGCTGACAGTAAACACTAAAGATTGACCTTCCAGTCAATAAATCTGCGGTTACCATTAGTGCCTGACAAGTCCAATTGAAATGAATGGCATTGCACTATTCCTATACCTACGATCTGTTTACCCTTTTCCTTGCAACATGGACCTGCCTGCTGTCATTCTCATTGTAACCAAGCCAAGCATGGGCAGGGACCGTGTCTATTTTATTACTTTGTAAAGTGCCAAGTACACTGCTGGCGCTATATAAATGTTTGTTAATAATAATAATAATAATAACACCAGAGCTAAGGACCAGCACCAAACCACCAGAAGATTGTGCTGCCCATCTAGCTATTTATAGGGACTTCTATTTATTTAAAGGCTTTATTTGTGTGAGTAAGCATAGTTGAATGTAGTCCACAGGGAGTTACTTAATTTAGCACAATTGGCCTAGCCCTGGTGCCACTAACACATATCACCTGGGTTTACTACATGGTAGATCCATTCTGGTGTCTCAAAAATGCCACCATGTCGTGATTCCAAGTCAACCCCATGATGCTGTGCACCTTTTGACATCTAAATGACCCATTTGATTTACAAATAAGTTAAGCCTGCTTTGGTTCAGTTCTTGTCCTTGGGTGACCTCTGTGAACCATTCACCTCCAGCTTGATTTTTTTCAGAGTAGCTGAGCACCTACATGTATAATTGAAATTAATGGACACTATGGGTGCTGAGGATCCACTAAAAATAAGGCCTTAAATGTCTGAGTTGAGCTTCCAAAAGGGAGACACCTAAAAATTATTCATGATCATTTAAGCCTTTTCTCTATGGCCTGGCTTTTTCAAACAAATATTTGTAACAATTTATCACTTATCAGCAATGAACTGTTCACTGACATCTCTCCGTATGTTGTGGTTTTACTGGCTGCTGTCAAGGGAGATTGTTCACTAATTCCTAACCTTCAAATTCTAATCCATTCCTAAACTAACTGTGCTCCCTCCCTTTCTGAAATGTGCTAGCAATTGCTATTTTAATCCTTTGGGGGAGTTCATGAGGATAGAAAAGCAATCTTCATCAGTACTAACAACTTCAGTGTCATAATTAACAAAGGCCATTGATACACATGATCCCCTTTTCTGAAATAAAGTGCAAGTCTACTTATTGGGTTTCTGTGATTTCAGTCATCCTAATTATCCCACCCTATAGTATGTCCCCTGTTAATCTCCTGCTATTAACTAATAGACAGTAAGAGCAATGTAGCTTTTAGTTCAAGTTAGTGGTAATCGATGGTTTTGTATTAACAGCAGCTTGGCAGAGCAGTGATGATCAAAGGAGCACATTTCACTCTTACTTTGCTAACCATAGTATGGTAAAAGAAAGGCTCCTGAACCAGCAGATGTATAATGCTGATGAGACTGGGACTTATTGGTCACCTACTCCCCTCTGTCTATGCAGTGTGAATTTTTGACCGGCAACACCAGTGCTAAAATTCAACTGATGAACAAGTGTTAAATGAACAACGCTTAAATATTGTTCAGAAGCAAGCCTTTTCGCTCTGTCCCTAATGAGAAAAGCAACGATCTCCTGCTAACTGACATTGTCTAACCAATATTAATGAAATGCCGGCTACATACCGGCTAAGTCATGGAAGCATATCCAAGTGATAACCTAGCTATTTTTTAATGATTCGGTATGGCTTCCTGTAATACCCACAATCAGGCACCCGATGTACACAATCCACCTCATCAAGAGGAAGAAGGAATCCAAAATCTCTATGCCACTGCAGAAAAAAATTCAGTGACTCTCCATGAGGTTGACAACTGGGACAAGTCTAACAAAGCTGCTAAAGAGTGTAGAGACTTGTTTGACAGTGACATCTTCGAATCTGTATGTCACAGCAGGAAGAAGTTTGTAAACTGGTGATGAAGAAACTCAGGAAGAAACTGATGTATAATGCCAGCTGAAGGAGAAGCATCCTGCAGCCTGTAGGAAAGTTATTATATGGTTAGAAAGCCAGAAGGGTGCAGACATCTTACATATTCTACTTTTGACTGTAATTAGTCACTATTTGGCAAAATAATACACTAACATTTCTTAAGGTAATGGCTAACAGTATGTAGGCAGTTGCTTGATACAATGAACTAAAGCATAAAGTTCATGTGTGTTAAAGCTGAAACTGGTAGTGGATTTATTATTTGGAGATATATACATTTTCAGGTAGCCGTTTGAGCCCCTGAATAATACTCATGACCAAAATGGGTATGCACACTACTCTGGGTTTTTTTTGAGGGGGGTGGGGGGAGTGTATTCTGTTTTACTAGAATACAGCTTTGCTGGTTTTCAAGGTTCGTTTGTTTTGGTTATTTCTGTATTTCAGTCATTTCCAGGGCTTGACCCTGATAATTAAATTTAAGGGTATGGGAGAAGCCCTGGGAAATATTTCCAGTAGGAGTATGCATCTCGAAGAGTAAAAGACCAGGAAAAGGCGGATATTGGTCATTTCAGAGTTAGAAACAAAAGCCAGAAAAAACCTGGATGGTTTATTTGACTTTCATTAATTATTATTTATAACTATGTATGCTGGCATACATAGTGTAATGTATCAGAACTGTATAACCATAATTAGAGACAGGTTCCTACCCCAAGAGGCTTATGATGTTCCTGCCCATGTCCTACACTGGTAATCATATAGATTAAATCACGAGAATTTGTGTTTTGTATTCAGCCATAGTGTGGCAGAATGGTCAGGTAGTTGGGGTGCTACCCAGAGTTTAGAGTTAATTTTTCTGCTCTGACTAGCTCTGGGGCTGGGGGGTGTGGATTCTAGGGAAGGCTTGAGCTCTGGCAATTATTATAATTTTTTTTAAGCACCAGTTATTTCAGTATTTTGGTATGTCATTTTTGGGCAATTGTGCATGTGCAATAGTGCTAAAATGATGTAGTAAAAATGACTGAAAAAACAAAACTGAAAAAAAACAACAATGCAGCCCTAATACTGGAATCGGATACCCAACAGTGCATAAACAGATATCGCTTATTGCCCAAACTGTCATTTTCTGTTAAGGTAGGGTATATTGAGGTTTACCCATTTTGACAGCAATCCAGCAAAGGCCATTTCCAGTGCAAGGGGCCTTGCGCTGATGCAGGGCCTTTAGAAAGCATGCAGCGGAGAGCGAGGACGTGTCGGCACAGGCGGTTGCCCAGCACCGCCAGCCTGCTGGCCACACCTGCTCTGACCATGTGGCGGCCATGCCCCCTACACCAGCAGGGAAGCACTGTCCAGGATATGGGGTACACAATCCCAGGGCAAGTCCTATAGGGGTGGGGGACACCCCAAGTGACCAGACCTGCTGTGCCTGTGGGGACTTAGGCTCTTTTTACATGGGCCGCAGATAGCGGGATCGTGCCCTTAGTGGGGCACTTGTTTCAATTCAACTCTTTTTTTTCCTTTACCCACAGTACTTCTGTGTATTCATGTATGAGCATATGTGAATATTTTGGGTGTTGCTGAGTTGTTTAAAGATGAACACAGACTCTATTGGATGGATGCAAGTTAAGCTTTTGAATTTAGGCTCTATATGGGGCCTGTACTGACAGAGCACTTGGAAGATAGGGTTGTTAAATTCCTTCAAGCCCACAGAGAAATGAACAGTCACAGCAGACTTTGTCATTACGCCATGTTGATATTATTTTCAACAAGGCAGATTTAAGACCAATTATTTGTTTATACTTATATTTATTCTTTTATATATTAATAGTTCTTAATCCCTTTGCGCTGGTGCTTCTTGGCACATCCATTATCATCAGAAGAGTTTGCATTGGGAAAATCCAATTATTTGTGCCAAGAGGTTAGCTAAATCCATTGTAAATCCTTTTCCTTCCTATTTACGTAATTTGCTGGCCTAGACTCCCAAAACATAAGTTTATTATTTCTATTTAATTGTAAAACTAATTAGTTTAATAAATCTGTTGGGGTCTGCTTTGTGTAATCCTGCCTATCTGCAAATGTTATACATGACATTATTTTTGGAGACCGAAAGCTGTACAAAACCCAAAGTACAATTTTTAATGAATTCAGGACCTCTAGACATCCAATTTATGTAACCAAATCCTCTTCTTTCAACCTTAAATCCTTAAAACCCAATTTATTTAATCCCTTGTTATATACAAACACACTGCGTGTATGTGACAATACATTACAAATATTAGCCCCAAACCCTCCCGTGGTCAAGTGCACACAATTGGCATGAAGAGAGCCAAATACTCTGATTCTAAATTGCCACACCTGTCCTTGGAGAATCAAATCATCTCTTAAAAAAGATGATACTGATATTGCTGTCTTACGTTTTCAGATCCCATAATAAATTGTTCTGCTAGTGACATACGTTCAGTGACAAGGGGAAGACAGCTAGTCCGTTTCAGGAGTGGATGCTAGAGAGCATAGTCTGCTCATTATTTTATTGGCTTAAGCAAAATGCATATGACTTTCTAAGTTCATCTCTCTCTATGGTAAACCCAAGTGTCCAAATATTTTCATTTGAAATACTCAGTAGGTAGCTAGTTGGGGGGTGTCGGACAGAACAGAAATAAAGGTCATATTGCAACAAACACAATGTAAAAACCAAACATATGATCAAAACTAAAGAGGTCAAAAAAGTAAGAGTTAAAGAGAGGCTAGAACCATGGTAAAAAAAATAAAAATAAAAGAATAGATCACAAAAGGGAACTTATAAAGAATGGAACCAGATGACCACCTTTAAAAAGATAAAAAGAGCGTCCAGGTCATCCTTGCCACCTAGAAATGTTAGTAAACTAATCAGTTCAGCAGAGTCAGGAGACAGCTATATAAAAACAAGCAATGAACAGTGCTCTACAGGGGTTGTAAAAGCCTACCAAGCCTGCAGGCAGGAGAGCTGCTGTTGCTTCAGGGAGGACTTTGCCTGGAACATCTGGTGTGTGCCATCATGCACCCACCCTCTGCAGGGACTGTATAAGCCTCCCAAGCCTTTCGGTGGTCGCCTGCAGCAGCTGCCGAAGGCCAGCACCTGAAGCGGTCGTTTGTGGACTGCTTTGGGGGGTGGAGGGTGGTTTTTTTTGTGGGGGAGAATAGTTATGGGGTGATGGTGCCAGATGCCTACTAAGGCAGTATAGGTTGGGATGGGGGGATGTGGTAAATAAATTTAATTAAATTAAAATAAAGGCAGTGTCGGGGACCAAGGCTAAGCTATGGAGAGTAAGTGTAGGATCAGGTCTGTGGAAGGATCCAGTCCACAGGAGTTTGTGCAGGATCAGGTTCAGGGATGGGCCCACAGACCAAGGAGGCAGGAGGGGCAAGCAGACGGATAGGCAGACTGATGGGGACAGGATCAGATGGCAGAGCAGGTTCATGGGCAGTTACATAGCAAGGGGGTATTAACAAATGTGATTGTGGCCTGCTTAGATAGAACCACTCAGACCTGCTTTGGCCCTTGGGACACCATCACATTTGTTGGGAACAATCCAGATGCTTGCCCCAGAGTTTCCCCGGATGTAATAGTGGCTAGCCCAGGCTGTGATCCTGCTACCATTTGGGTGATGCTAAGAACTGTCAAGATACCATATCCAGTAAGTAGCAACAGGTGAGCTGACTTGTGTAGCCCAAGATGGAAGGGTGGCAAAACCCTGCATGTAACACTGTCCAAGAAAAGGTCCAACTCCTGCAAATGGCCGTACAGCTGAAGCGCAAATCGTGCAATGAGCTGCAAGCTGGTTTCCATTCCAGGACCTAAACCTAGAGTCCCACGAGAAGTGTTTGTGTAAAGACTGACGTTTGGTAGCATATCACAGAGACAATTGAATGCAGCGTGTACTAAAATGAGTCTCAAAAGCCTCAGCCTACAAACTATTCACAGGTGAGGTATGGAGCACTCTGATTCACACAAGAAATTAATAGCCATTTCACCACTTTTCATTTTTAGTGCTTGTTCCTGCATGTGATAATTTGCTGGGGAGAGTCCAGAATCTTATATTGAGTTGTTTCTTTGTTGTGGTTATCCCATCATGCTTTTTGAACAATCGCCAAGTTTTTGCCTGTAAGGAATCAACTTTTTCTCCTTTTCTACTCCGTCCTTAAAATCTACCCTATTAACAAAGCCAACATTGATCTTCTTACCATTGCCCTATTACTATTATGCTTGAAATGTTGTCATGCATTTTGGATTTCTCTCTATGAGTTAGAACACAAGCCAACAACCCTTACTTGCACACACATTCTTATTTTTTTATTCATGAAAAGTGCCATTGATTTAATGAGGAATACATGAGCAAATACAATTTGCAGAGTTTTGCAATGTTGTTATGAATTTCTATGGGTAAAAAGACCATGGGTGTCTTTAGTAGGGATGTGCGAACAGGACAGAGTTCAGATGTTCAGACTAAAAACTTAGTTTGGGTTAATTGGTTCAGTCCTGCGGTGTTTGGACCCCCCCAAACGTTTGGAAAGTTTGGTCCCACCTGGAGGCTTGGGGCACCCCAGGGACCCCCAGGGGTGCCCGTGTTGGCATGGCAGGCCATCTGAGCCACAGTAGCAGCAGAGACTGGGAAGACTTGGCACTTGACCCCTGGGGGTGCCCCTGGTGCAAGGGCTGTCTGTCTGAGAGCCAGCAGCAGCAACAGAGGCCGGGAAGGCTTGGGGCTTGGTGACTGGCACCCCTACTTAGCCGGGCATTGAAGGTTGGCAGGTCTCCAGTTCTGCTCACTCTATGCTGGGTTCTCCATTTCTAGTCGCCATCATGGCAGGCGGTGGCTGGCTGGCCACGTGAATCACCACCGGGCGAGATCTGGCAAGTAGGATGTCAGCCTGCAATGCCCGGCCCCATATGGGTGCCAGCTACCACCAAGTCCTGGCTGGGATGATGCCTGGAAGCCTGCAATGACTATTTATTTAGAAGGGTATCATCCTCAAGGGGAAGTGGTCTTAGTAACAGAGCAGGTAAAAGAAGTTGTCACAAAATATTCAGCATGAGGCCACTTCCCTGGGTGCTTTGGCACATGGGAAGTGGTCATGCACAGTGCTGGGTAATACTGATTCTGATCCTTCAGAATTATGTCCAGTTAAGATGGATCCTTTGCCTGCACCTCCTCTCTCTCCCTCAATATTGGGGATGGAGGAATTTGATCTCCCCTCAAACCAATTGGGTTTTGCAACCACAGATGAAGTGGAGGAATGAT